>BQNB010038691.1:31038-47213 GCA_026074375.1 Tanacetum coccineum | reverse complement strand
TAACCAATCAGGGGGCCATCTTCAGTTACCATTAGCAATTAAATCACTAACCGATTCAGAGAGACCAAAACCAGAACGAGTAATATCTCTAGCCGTAAGCATACCTTGGATAAGACATAGATCATGCCACTTATCAAACCACATTGATGTAGACTTACCATTATTAATCTTATTCTAAATAAAAGGACGAATCAAAGGACAGATTTGAAGAAGCTTCTGCCAACCCCAACCCACGTCACCTAAACAAGGCACATCCCAGAAACTCCTACCACTAAACTTGTAAGAATGAATCCATTTAACCCATAAAGATTCTTTGTGGATAACATACCCTTTTAATAATAAATATAAAGTATGTCTTTCTTAACTAGTCAAACAACCTTATAGTTCACATGAGCACATGCATCGTACAAAACTATTTTCTTGTCCTCTGACCCTTTTCTTTTTATTATTAATATAATTTATTTATCTATGTAACTAGTTAATATGTATATTTATTTAATAAAACTCAAGGGTTAATTTTGCCAGTTACCGAAACTTTGAGGACTTATTCGAAAATAATTTGAAAGTTGGAAAAGTCACGCACGTGAAGGTGTGGACTGCCATTTCTTTTCCCATCTTTTACTACAATACTTTCTTTAATTTGATCATCCACTTCATACAATATTTGTTTTTAGTTCACCATAGTGTTATTCGACAGTAATGCATTTTTTTCAATTCGTAGGTAAATTAGAATTAAACAAGACATGCATTATTCTTTGTATGTTAAGGCTACATATAGTCATATACAAACGGATATACAAATTACTTGCACACAAAAAAATATTCATTTATACAAGCTATGTCTTTTGGTACACACAAGGATTTTAGAGAGCAGAATGTTGGAAAAAGATAGAGTGACATCCATATATATATATATACATTATATATAACACGATGCATTTGACCATTTTATGCCACATCATAATCCATATTATATAACTAAATAAACTTATTTTCCTCTGCAGTTGTGGTGACATATTTGCCCAAGTCAAAAGCAAATAAAAAGTTAGTGATTACTTGAGTAAGCACTTTCATTACGACAAGATGATTTGGTTGATTCATCCTCTTAAATAACCTTTTCATATTCTATTAATCGATTAGATTTATATCATAATTTGTTCATACATACAATCAATTACATGTTTTTTAGTTTATTTATTGTAAGAATATATTAGATATGCGTTAATGAGGGTTTTAAGTGTTACTAAGTTTTAAGAAGATGGCTTGTAGTAGTTAGAGTATGCAACTAATGAAGCCAAAGGGATGTTTCATGTGAGTTGCAGTTGTACGTTACCAATAAATAAATTACATCACGTACAGTTACAATTACTTTGTATAGTTACTTAGTCATTACTGAAACCTTAGAATGATATCAGCTATAGTTTGTGTGATTTATTTATTATAGCAACGGTGTGGACGACAATAACAATGGCATACCTTTCTATTTTTTGGTTTCTAAGTGTGTTTTCAGTATAGGATTTGCTTTTGTTTACTTTGAGGATGAGCGTGATGTTGAAGATGCCATAATGCACTTGACAATACCACGTTTGGATATGACAGATGCAAGCTCTCAGTTGAATGGGCTAGGGTATGTCGGGTCTATGTAAACTATCTATTTTATTGCATTTATTTTTTGTCGTTGTTGTTGTATTTGATTTTTTATTGTACTACTTTGATCACAATGTGACGTAGCTATTATGGAACAATTATAAGCCAAAACTTAAGATGGTATTTGTCAGGGTGAATGCAATCGACACCGTGATGGATCCAAGTCTGTGTCAAGGAGCCCTAGGAGAGATTATGGCAGACGAGGTGATACTCCTATTAGGAGTTCAATTAGTCCCTACAGGAGAGGCAACTATTAATTGCTTAATTATGGCTGCAAAACTGTTGCATACTTTACTTGACATGGTTTTGCCGGTCTCCTGATGGATTAAGCCATATATAGATCAACTTTGATTTTGGTGTTCCTAAATTTTCCGGTTTGGCAGTCTAGGTACAAGGTAAATCTTTGGTAGCATTCGCAGTTCTTTGTGTTATGCTCAAAAGTTCACATCAGTCACCTCAGTGTCAGATTATGGTAGCAAATTTTGCTTACTTTTCTGCTTGATTAATACAACAGAAATGTTGATAAATTATTTTTTTAATTCCTGTTCTTTTCTGTTAATCTTGATCTTCACGTCGTTGCTCCTTGATGGGAACGAGATATAATGTGAAGGGAAAGCTGCAATGATATAAGTTAATGTGTGATTTATTTTGTTGTCTTTTTGCATGGAATTGGCTAATTGTTGTTACTCGATTATCTATATTTCTTAGTTTCAGAACCGGAAGGAGAGGAGGTGTTGGTTTAACCCACTGAACGGGTAGTCTTGGGACTTTACAGCTCTCCGGTCAGTTTTCCACCATGTCTCACGTGCACCTGAGAGACCAGGATGACATACTGCCCAGTTATGTATGTTTATGACAATATGGAGGAATTGATTAATTTATTTAGTCTTTGGGTAGTAATCAGTGGTTCCGCTATAGAATTTGGAACAGTTTTTGTATCTGGCATTTGTTATTTATCAAATGGTTTTATTATTGGGCCGAACCCAATCAATTGGGCTAATCCCAATCCACTGGATAAAAACAGTTTCAAAATGGCAGTTAACAAAATAGATAGAAAGTAGTTATTCACGAAGGGTCACGACCTTTACTCGTACCCTTTCACTTTGTATAAATAGGAGACGATTTGTAAACATCAAAGTTGATGACAGATTCAATTTTAATAAAAGTTATATTTCTGGTATATTTTTGATTAGAAGTTAGAAATTCGATCCAACATTTATTACCATGCAGGGATTTTGCTTTGTTGCTCTGTAAATGTCCAATATAGTAATTATTTTTTTAATTCATGTTCTTTTCTGTAAATCTTGATCTTCACGTCGTTGCTCCTTGATGGGAACGGGATATAATGACAAGGGAAAGATGCAATGATATAAGCTAATGTGTAATTTCGTTTGTTGTCTTTTTGCATGGAATTGGCTAATTGTTGTTACTCGATTATCTATATTTCTTAGTTTTGGAACCGGAGGGAGAGGAAGTGTTGGTTTGACCAAATATAGCCCGAAACAAAATCAAGGTTAAGGCACGGTTACAAGTTTTGAAAAACAAGATTCGAAAACAGAAAACCACAATCGAGAGGATAACATAAGTCATCATCAGGGGCATAAATCAGAATCATCAAAAAGGAAAGAACACACCTTTTTGAAGAATCAATAATCGAACCCGATAGAATCATCAATTGATTCACGTTTATCCAAAAAACGCCCAAAATCAAAGGACGTTAGAAGATCCCCAAATCTGTTGCGAGACCCTAGATTTTCGCACAACCAAATTGAGGAACCCAGTGGTTACGAACACAAGCCCAGAAGAAGGACGGTTATACCACCCATAATATTCGGCGGTTAATCACAACAAAGGAGTAAGATCAGAAGGCCTCAAGGAGACGAACTCCCCAAAACAAAAGAAAGGGGCGGACATAATAAGAGAAAAGGGACACTAGGGTTATTTACCCTAACAGGTTTTATAAAAAAAACCATTTCACCCCCTCCACTATTTTATTTCTTCTATATAATTCTGTTTTAGTTTTATATAGATACATAGTTATAGTTTTTAGAAAAGTTACCCCTTAGTTTTAAGTTTTATATCTTTTCTAAACCCGTAGATAGAAAATATAGTAACCTAGTGATTACACTGCTTACTATATCGAGAGAATAATTTTTAAGGAGTAATTAACCTTAGGTTATTCGACTTAGAATATAAAATCCCCAAGTATAGTTTTTGGAAGAAAACTAGTCCCCGTTAAGTTTGATAGGCACAAAGCCAGAGTACTTACCACAAAATTCGACACACTTAGTGTTAGATATTTTTATTTTGGAGATTTAGTCAATATCCTAGAGATATGACAAAAGAAAGTGGAGATAGTTCAAAGAAAGAAGTAAGTACTATAAGTACAACTCAATTCCAATGTCCGATGCTAAAACCCTCGAATTACTCATCATGGGCAATTCGAATGCAAATCATTCTCGAAGCGAATGGTTTATGGGAAATGATAGAGCCACTAGAGACGACTCAATCAGACAACAAAAAAGATAAGACTGCTATCGCATTCCTTTACCAAGCCTTACCGGAAGAACAATTGCTTCAAATCACAAAACACAAAACCGCGAAAGCCATATGGAATGCCTTAAAAACTAGACACATAGGAGAAGAAAGAGTACAACAAGCAAGGTTGCAAACACTCAAATCCGACTTTGAGATGTTACACATGAAGGAAGACGAGACAATTGACACCTTCACCGGAAAACTAACAACTTTAGTAAACAAAGCTGCTAGTTTAGGGCACACAATTAAAGATGAAACAATAGTAAGAAAGCTATTAAATGTTGTACCCGATAGGTATCTACAGATTGTTGCATCTATAGAGCAATATTCAGACCTAAGTGAAATGACAATGGAAGAAGCAATTGAAGACTTACACATAAGAGAAAGATTTAAGTTTGATTAATAAAGGCAAACAAGTGAAATTGATGTTCACACGACATGAGAATAAAGGAAAGTATTTTAGAGGTCGTGGACGTGGAAAATATAGATTTTCACAAGGTAGAAACCACAAAAATTTTAAGGAAGAAAACAAAGAAGGAGAAAACCCTCATAGGAATTATAGCAAATTACAATGTTACAAATGTAAGAAGATAGGGCACATTGCACCTAACTATCCTCAAAGGACAAAGACAAACGAGCAATCTAATCTCGTTGAAGAAGATTTAGAACCAACCTTACTAATGGCAATATTAGAAGACTCAAATAAAGAGAAATGTGTCTTGAACTCCGAGCATTTTGTCGCATAGTACACAAACATTTAGTTAGTCTTGGTAAAGCTTCTCATTAGTATACCTGCCATTTTGTAATTCTCCACTGATGTTGTTTTTTCCACATTGATGTTGTACCATTCCTCTATGCATTCCCATGAATGAAATGATAGCGAATGTCGATGTGCTTGCTTCTTTGTTCCTTTGATGTATCGGATTACTTGCTTCACTGCCTTCAAGTGATGATCCTTCGGGTCTTGCATAAATCTGCTAAGTAGTCCGACTGAGTAACTAAGATCTGGTCTTGTATGTAGTAAGTACCTGAGACTTCCAATTAAACTTCCGGTAATAAGTTGCATTCCAACGAGTTTCCATCCTTCCGCCTTACAACTTAGTACCACCGAGCCCCCGGATTCCATTGGTATCTTTCGTGGACATTACTGTCCGTCATACTTGTTTCTTTCAAGATCTTGTTAATGTAACCTGATTGCTTGATGGTAATCTCTCCTCCTGTCTGTGTAACTTCTATCCCAAGGTAATAAGCTAACAATCCTAAGTCGCTCATTTCAAATTTGTCTTCCATCTGGGATTTGAACAAGTCTATTTCCTTCCTTGGAGTGCCTGTGATTATCAAATCATCTACGTAAACTCCAACTATTAGTGTAGAAGTCTTGCTTCTCTTCGTGTAAACTGCTTGTTCGAGATTACATTTCTTAAAGTCTAATGACTTTAAGGTTTGATCAAGTTTCACATTCCAAGCTCGTGGTGCTTGCCTTAAGCCATATAGTGCTTTAGTGAGCTTGTAAACTTTCCCTAAATTTCCTCGTTGTATGAAACCTTCAGGTTGTGTAACATAGACTTCTTCCAGTGCAGAAACTCACTGTAAAAATGCTGATTTTACATCTAAGTGATGTACTTGCCATCCATGATATGCTGCTAGAGCTAATATCAAACGAACTGTCTCTATCCGAGCAACTTGTGCAAATACTTCATCAAAGTCTATTCCTTGTTCTGGTATATATCCTTTTGCTACTAACCGTGCTTTATATTTGATGATATTTCCTTTCGCATCCCTCTTGGTCTTAAAAACCCATTTGATTCCTATTACCTTTTGATTCGTTGGCAATGTAGTAAGAGTCCATGTGTTGTTCTTGTTGATTGAATCCAATTCAATTTCCATGGCCTCAATCCATTTCTTGTATGTTGATGCCTCCTTGTAGTTACGGGGTTCTTCTTCAGTAAATAGTAGAGTTTCAGTTTCAACTTCACGTGCATTCTGATATATTTCCATTCTGTCTTTGAAACCTCGTACCGGTGTATCATCAAATTGATCTTCAGAGTTCCTAAGTGAACTAATAGTAGCCTTGCTTTTCCTCTTCTATTTGGTTTTTAAGTGCATGCTGTGGGTAATTTTGTAAATCAGGATCAGTAATTGGTTCCTGATATGTGTTATCATTGTTTTCTATGTTGACTGGTGTAGGGTTTTCATTGTCAACTCCTACCACAAAACTAGCCCAAAATGTGTCTTGTGTACTTGTTTCCTTTCCATTGTTATCCCAATCCTACGGTTTTGTTTCCATAAACCTTACATCCCTGCTAACATGTTTTCTCTTTCCTTTTGGATCATTAAACCTACATGCTTTTGATCCTTCCTCTACTCCTAAGTAAATTATTGGTATGCTTCTATCATCCAGCTTCTCCAAGTGAGGTATTGTTATCTTGGCATAAGCTGTGCATCCGAATATCCTTAGATTTTCCAGATTTGGTTTTCTGTTGTAATAGTGCGCTCATATGGATATTTTTGTCTTTCCAGGGCTTTAGTCGAATACCCTGTTTAGTAATGTAAATGCTTGTCTTACTGCTTCCGCCTCCATCGCGCCCAAAAAGTTAATGGTAACTTCATCGCTTTCATCATACTCCTCGTAGTTGATAACACTATTCTGTTTCTTCTCTCCACTACTCCATTTTGTTGTGGTGAGAAGGCTGTCCACTTTCAGAGCTATCCGAATTTCCTTACAATACTTGTAATTCATTAGATGTAAACTCACCTCCTCTATCTGTTTTTAGCATCCTTAATTTCATTCGCATTTCCATCTCAATTTGTTGTCTAAATTCCTTGAAAGTGCTAATGCCTGTTCCTTTCGATGTCCAAAAAGTAGTCCCACATTAAGACGAGTACAATTTCGTCCACTAACAAGAAAATGAATTCTTTCAGAGTGTGTGCTGGACTTAAACGAACCGACAATAGGTCTCTAAATACTAAGTCCAACGGTTTTTATCTCTTTGATCTGAAATTTTAGCTTGATTGGAAATGGTGTTCTTCTATTTTTCTAATAAACATGTCATCACAAATCATACCTACATGATTTATCTTGGTACTTCATTCCACTAGAACCCTTCCTTCATCTTTTTTATGTCGACAAAAATCAAGATGACCTAATCTAGCGTGCCATAACCATGCTTGGTTATCTACATTTGCTAAGAGACATATAGTGCTATCTAGTTTGTAGTCTAGATACTATAAAGACGATCATGCTATCTTCAACCTTTATCAACAACGTTCTTTATTCTTATCATATACAAAGTCAATTTTGTTTCCATCCATGATTAATCTACAACCATATCTCCGTAAGTTGGCCTAGACTTAGTATTTGCTCTTGAGGCTTGGTATGTAGTATATATCTGATACTATCTTTCTATTGTTGTTCTTACAACCTAACAATATAGAACCTTTACCCTTTATCTGTACATACGATCCATCTCCAAAATGCATACGTCCTGTTACGCTTTTCGATTAATTATCCCAGGAAGTGACTCTTGGTTCCCGTCATATGGTTACTGCAGGCACCATTATCTAAATACCACATGCTTGCATCTGATGTAGCAATATTTCCGGGGTGAATTTTGTCCATCATTCCAACAAAAACTTCTTCGTGTTCAGTTTCATGTGTAGTCATTAATAGTGATGGTTCATCATCTTCTAAGATAAGGTTTGATTGTTTCTGAGTTGTTGATGATTCTTTGCAGTTCTTTCTAAAATGTCCAAGTTTTCCACACTTGTAACATCGTACTTTGCTCATATCCCACTCATGTTTATTCCTATTTGACTTTCCTTTGTGAGTCGAGCTTTCCTCATTTGAGTCCATATTGTTCCTATTACTTTGCCGAGTTATTTCCTCGTGAAAAGTTTGATCTACCTCCGCGATTACCAAATTGCCTTCCTTTTCTAGAGTGTTCGCCATGTGCGAATAGTAAGTTTTCCTGGCTTTCCACTTGTCCTCCTTTCTGGAGTTTTATCCTTTCCTCAAACGCCTTGAGTTTTCCAATGATCTCGTCTAGGGTAATATCGTCAAGATCATTTGTTTGTTCTATGGATGCTACTATTTGGATAAACCTATCTGTGTTGAATCTATAGTTTTTCGTACTAACTAAGTGATCATGACCAAAGTTTCCCTAATTTCTTTAGCCTTTAGTGGCCAAAAAAAAAAATTTAAACCCCCCCCCCCCCCCCCCCCCCCCCCCCCGATTTTGTTTAGCCGTAAATGCATCCACCGTGTCGTCTTCCTTCATTTCAAGTGTTTGAAATCCAATCATCAATGACTGTAACCGTGCTTGCTGCACTTTCTCTTCTCCAACATGTCTCCTTTTTAATGATTCCCATAATTCCTTTGCTGTTTCACAACCCGCTACTTGTAAAATCACATCTTCGGTCAATGCCTGATATAGGAAGGCAATCGTTGCCTTATCCTTTGTTAGTCCATCTTCATGTGTGTTTTTCTGTAGGATATCTATTGCTTCCCATAAATCCATGATGCTTTCTATATAACCTTAATTTGTATAGCCCAAACTGTGTAGTTTGTGGTTTTCAATTTAGGGCATTGATATTGTGCGATTGGTGTTACGGGTTTTGGTGTCGTAGTGTTAGTTGTATCTTCACCAGACATCTTATACGTGCTTATGATCTTCACTTTTTAATCGTATGGTATTCCTTACTACTATAACGAGTAACAAAAATAGTTTTTCCGGGGAATCCTAGTAATAATGAAAAATAATATTCTATACTAATAATAGATAGAAATCTAGAATTCCTGAGTTCTAACCCGTAATGTTGTGTAAGAACACAACCGTATTCCCTTTGTGTCGCTTCTGAATTTTGTCCACAGAGCCAAACGAGACTTTTCCTATCTTTCGGGTGTTACTAACTGGTCCGCACGTGTGTTTTCCTATTGTGTCAACTTGCGGAGTTTTTATCCACAAAATGTTACCCGATAATTTTCTTTCTTTCCTTTGTTTCGGTACTTGTAGAAACCGCTGCCACCACAAAGTCCTATCTCAACACTCCTTATAGTGTTCAAGCGTGTATTTTGTTCTTTTCCTTGTTGGCATGTAGTGTTTTTCATATGTCAACTCCTACCACAAAACTAGCCTAAAATGTGTCTTGTGTACTTGTTTCCTTTCCATTGTTATCCCAATCCCACGTTTTGTTTCCATAAACCTTACATCCCTGCTAACATGTTTTCTCTTTTCTTTTGGATCATATAACCTCATCTTTTGATCCCGTCCTCTACTCCTAAGTAAATCATTGGTATGCTTCTATCATCCAACTTCTTCAAGTAAGGTATTGTTATCTTGGCATAAGCTGTGCATCCGAATATCCTTAGGTTTTCCAGATTTGGTTTTTTGTTGTAGAGTGCCTCATATGGAGTTTTGTCTTTCAGGGCTTTAGTCGATACCCTGTTTAGTATGTAAATGGCGTATCTTACTGCTTCCAATCCCTTACTAGGCTTTCCAGCCCAAAAGTTAATGGTAAACTACATCGTCTTTCATCATACACCTCTGTAGTTGATAACACTATTCTGTTTCTTCTCTCCACTACTCCATTTTGTTGTGGTGAGTAAGGTGCTGTCAACTGTCGTGCTATTCCATTTTCCTTACAATACTTGGTAAATTCATTAGATGTAAACTCACCTCCTCTATCTGTTCTTAGCATCCTTAATTTCATTCGCATTTCCATCTCAATTTGTTGTCTAAATTCCTTGAAAGTGCTAAATGCCGATCGTCATATTCGTTTAAGAAGTAGGGTCCCACATACGACGAGTAACAATCGTCCCACTAAACCGAAAAAATGAATTTCTTTCCAGAGTGTGTGGCTGGACTTATACGACCACATAGGTCTCTATATACTAAGTCCAACGGGTTCTTTGATCTGAATTTAGCTTGATTTGGAAATGGTGTTCTACTGTGTTTTCCTAATAAACATGCATCACAAATCTGTCCTACATGATTTATTCTTGGTACTCATTCCACTAGACCCTTCCTTGTCATCTTTTTTATGTCGTCAAAATTCAGATGACCTAATCTAGCGTGCCATAAAACCAGAATTCTGGTTATATACATTTGGCTAAGAGAACTTATTGTCTTCTATTTGTAGTCTAATACTAAAGAAGTCGATTCTTCGATCTTTCAACTTTTATCAACAACTTCTTATTCTTATCATACAAAGTCAGTTTGTTTCCATCCATGATGATCTTACAACCTATCTCCGTAAGTTGTCCTAGACTTAGTATGTTGCTCTTGAGGCTTGGTATGTAGTATATATCCGATACTATCTTTTGTTTGTTGTTCTTACAACCTAACAATATAGAACTACTTTACCCTTATCTGTACATCCGGATCCATCTCCAAAACGCATACGTCCTGTTACGCGTTGATCGTTAATATCCTGAAGTGACTCTTGGTTTCCCTCATAGGTTAGCTTGCACTATTATCTAAATACCAACAAGTTGCTTTCATCTGCTGTAGCCATATTTTCCGGGTTTGAATTTGTCCTCATTCAACAAAACTTCTTCGTGTTCAGTATCATTTGTATCATTAATAGTGATGGTTTCAATCTCAATATAAGTTTTGAATTGTTTCTGAGGTTTTGATGAGATTCTTTGCAGGTCTTTCCTAAAATGTACTAAGTATTTGTCCTCCCACACTTGTAATATCGTAATGTGCTCCATATCCTCACTCATGTTTATTCCTAATTTGACTTTCCATTGTTAGTCGAGCTTTTCCCATTTGAGTCATATTTGTTCCTATTACTTGCCATGTGGGGGGGGGGGGGGGGGGGGGGGGGGGGGGTGGGGGGGGGGGGGGGGGGGGGTGGGGGGGTGGGGGGGGGGAAGTTTTCCTCGTGAAAAGTTTGATTCTACCTCCGCTAATTACCAATTGCCTCCTTTTCTAGAGTGTTCGCCAGTGCGAATATAAGGTTTTTTCCTGGCTTTCCACTTGTCTCCTTTCTGGAGTTTGATCCTTTCCGTCAAACCGCCTTAGTTTCCAATGATCTCGTCTAGGGTAATATCGTCAAGATCATTTGTTTGTTCTATGGATGCTACTATTTGGATAAACCTATCTGGTGTGGAATCTAATAGTTTTCGTACTAATAGTGATTCATCCAAAGTTTTCCCTAATTCTTTAGCCTTAGTGGCATAGCCGTTTTGTTTAGCCGTAAATGCATCCACCGTGTCGTCTTCCTTCATTTCAAGTGTTTGAAATCCAATCATCAATGACTGTAACCGTGCTTGCTGCACTTTCTCTTCTCCAACATGTCTCCTTTTTAATGATTCCCATAATTCCTTTGCTGTTTCACAACCCGCTACTTGTAAAATCACATCTTCGGTCAATGCCTGATATAGGAAGGCAATCGTTGCCTTATCCTTTTTATCATCTTCTTGCGTGTTTTTCTTAGGTTCTATTGCTTCCCATAAATCATGTGCTTCTAATATAACCTTAATTTGTATAGCCCAAACTGTGTAGTTTGTTGTTTTCAATTTAGGGCATTGATATTGTGCGATTGGTGTTATGGGTTTTGGTGTCGTTGTGTTAGTTGTATCTTCACCAGACATCTTATACGTGCTTATGATCTTCACTTTTTAATCGTATGGTATTCCTTACTACTGACGTAGAAACATAAAATAGTTTTTCAGGGAATCAAGTATATGAAAATAATATTTCTATACTAATAATATGATAGAAATCTAGAAATTTTGATTTCTAACGGTAATGTTGTCTTAAAACACAACCGTATTCCCTTTGTGTCGGCTTCGAATTTTGTCCACAACCAAATGAGACTTTTCCTATTCTTTCGGTGTTACTAACTTGGTCCGCACGTTGGTGTTTTCCATATTTGTGTCGACTTGAGTTCGTTTTCTACAAAATGTTACCCGATAATTTTCTTTCCTTTCCTTTGTGTCGGTACTTGTCAAACCGATGCCCACAAAGTCCTATCTCAAACAACAACGCTTATAGTTTTCAAGCGTTGTGAGTTTTTTCTTTTCCTTTGTGTCGTTCTCAAACCGATGCTACCCCACAAGTCCTTCCACCCGCTTTACAAAGCTTGGTATATTCATTTGCTTCTAATGTCGCGTCGATATGTTTTTGTCTTCTTCCTTTTTGTCCGTACAAAGCAGTCCCCACAAAGTGCCATCAACGTTGTTTTACGTCCCTTGATGTCGATTCCCGCAGTCCCCAACAAAGTCCCGTTCCACAGATGTTGTTTGATGTTTACGTTTGTAACTACACCAATCTCTGATCGTACACTATCTCCCTTGCGCTTCCAATTATTCACGTGTCATTTTCTGTTTTGAAAACAACACTTTTCCCTCGCCGAGACTCATCCGTTCCTTAGCGTGTTTTTGTTTCTTCCTTGATTTCACGTGTTCTTTAGAATCAAATGATCGTAAACGACTAACGTAAGGCACTGATGCCATTTGTTGTCCCAATAAATGAGTTGAAAATAAGGTGCAAATATACTGAATAATAGTTATTTTCGTTTCTAAAACAATCAAGTACATGTACAAGTATATATAGAGGTTCTACCGAACCATCGTGTCCCTTTGGTTTGTAACCAATTCTGTAACTAACTTTTAACTAACTAACCGCCATAACTAACTAAAATGGTTATTAACTAACTAACAAGCTTCCATACCGATATAACTAAAATAGTTATTCAACTCTGTCTAACGTATTTAGCCCTTTGTCTTTCGGTTTTATTACATACGAGCAATGTCAAGATTATAGGTTCAAACATATATAAGGTGCATATATTAGGACACTACAAAAAACGAGGGGTTTATGTTATTATGTCATCTGTAAGTGACAATAGTTGAGGAGAAATTTAGATTGAGAAGGATGCCGTGTAGCTGTCAAATACTACTCTGATGACTGGCCAACTAATAGTGCCAAGGAATCATTTGACAAGTATGTCTTTACCAAGACTCAGAAGACAAATGCATGCATGGAAGGTATGCTAACGCCTTTTGTTACTCTATCTACTTATAGCTTCAGATTTATAAATATCCAATCATTGATATTTAATTGCACTTATTAGATTTTATGAGCCTTAAATATTAAGTTCGCGTAATTCTGAAGCAAGTTCTCACTTAACAGCTGTGTTATTATTGTCTCAGGCACATTATATTAGAACAGCTACAACAAACCAACAGTTAGGCGCTGGATTACAATATTACATTGGGGAGGACGATTGATTACATTGTGGAGGAGCTAAGAAAAGAAGAGCAATGATCATTGACTAAAGTAAATAGATTACAAACTTTTAAGTGATAACAATTTCAGATGATAATAGTTCCATATGGCTCAGTAGCTGATTAAAGAAACTACTGACTTTGATTGACAATGTTCATACTTTGACGTTTTTAACCTGCTTTTTCAATAGGATTTTCATTTTATACATCAATCTTATAACAATTTATCTTTAGTAAGCTTCTTATACCCAATAAACGGACATAATATAAAAACGCATTCTGTTGGGATTTAAATACCTAGGTAACTAGTTTAGCCACGAGTACGCAGCGGATAGGACCTAGTAATAGCATATGGTTAACACGTATACAAGAAGTAAAAGAAACGCGTACCTCTTTGATAATTTGATCAAGAAAATGAAACAAGCAATTAAAGTAATTGCCTCTACGGTTGCTCACACAATCACGTCAACCGAACGTATTAAGCTTGCTAGGCTTAACTCCACAAATGTACAACCTTTGTATTAACCGAATACCACACAAACCCTTGACTTGTAATCGGAAAAACTAGTACCGAATTAGGGTTTATAAAACCCTAACCTAACCGAATAACTCTTGGACCGAATAAGTGCAAAACCCGAAACACCTTTTAGGATTTTTTCTTCAAATCGAATTAAGCTACAAACACCTCGTGTATATCACTTAATCTTTGAACTTCGAGGATCCAGAATAAGATCGATTAAACCCTTGTGATTTAGTCGAAATCTATTGCGAGGTATTAACCGAAAAACCAAAGCAAACTTTGTAGGAATTCGGTTGAATAAAGAACTAGGAAAAACCACAAAAACAAACTATCTTTGTTGAACTTCAGTGATGAGAAAACAAGGAAGATCACCGACTGTGATTTAGGTTATATGTTCTACAGGTCGTGATCATGGTTTTCCAGGATCGCATATAATCAAACAACATCGTGGTAACAGCATATACGAATCAGGAATTAATGAAGAACAAGATTGGGTTGAACCCTAAATAAAACTGATATATAAATTGAAAGGGTTGAATTGTTTTACAGAATTCCTAATCTATATATATAGTGTGAAACGGTGTGAGTAAGAGACACACCGGTTAATAAAAAGTAAACGTCCTATCCTATAACCTAAATAACCGTTCTATTTTCTTGATGGGTTTGCTGGCTTGTTGGCCCAAACCAGAAAATGTTGCAGGCTATTTTTCTTTGGCGTCTAAGACATTAAATGGGTCCAACAGTTCCCCCCTAATGTCGAGATGCCAAAACCTTCTTGTTCTTTGATCCTTGGTGTTGATTTCTTCATGGCTTTTCGGTTGTTAGATGAACCAAATTCCAGCAGGGTTAGTGCCGCCATCTTGGTTTCAATTTTCGGCCTGACTTCTCATGATGTCTCAAATGATCACGATTTTAAGCGGGTTAACGCCGTCATGGTGGGGTTAGCACAATCGAAAACTGAAACTGCAAGAAATCTTCAACTAATCCTTTATTCTGATCTTGTGATGCCTTGATGTCTTTAACTATTCCAGGGTCCGTCCAGTCACTTGATGGTCCATAGTGACATTAGGGCAGATTTCCTCTAGCCCTCATCTACAAAATTGTAGAAATCTCTGAACCGAAACCTTGAAGGCATATAAATTCTTTGCCTTGATCCTAAAAAAAAGTTTTCGTGTTCAATAATGGATCCCTTGTAGTTAACCAACGGTTTTGTGTTGTAACCGTCATCTTTCTTTCTTGGCATCATAGTCGCGTCTTCTTTAAAGAGAACGTAGGATTGATTTATCCTATTTATAAAGTATAAATCAGTGCCTTTGTGAAGGATACACCGGTTCTAATAAAGTAAAAGTTGTAACCCTATTCTAAAACTAATATTTGTATCTTCTAATATTTGGGTCTGGGCCTGGAAGTCCAACAGAAACATTAATATTACAGGCTTTACAAGAGTTCAGGGCCCGTTGAATGAATGCTGTCATTGTTTCTTCTTCCTGTGTCGACTTGCAGCCCCTAACAAAGATTAATGGATTATGTTTTCCAACATATTCCCCCCTAATCTATTAATCTTTGATTCTCTTCAATCTTGATTTCTTCATGGCTTTTGGTTTGTTGCAGAGATTTTATCATCACGACATCATAGCCTTGTCCCCATCTTTCTAGTTTCTTTTGGCATATACCTTGCCTTTGTCAACCATCTCGGTTGTAGGGTTCATCTCGAACCAGGGTTTCAAGGTTTGTTTCATCTCTTCCTTTTGAATTCTGATGAACACGATATGTGTTCTTTTGTAAAAGTATAGCAGCCTTTGTTTCTTTCTCTTTTCTTTCCTTCTGATCTTTACTTAATCGAATCACTCGATTTCTGGGTTGTTATAATCGACTCTCTCAATCTTTGATCCAATCTTTAACAGATTTTTGGTTGTTGTTTATCACAAACAGTTAGCCCTCTCTGCCTTCCTTCTTTCTTTCTCTTCTTGAATCTGCCTTTTTTTCTTTTTTCTTCTTGATATCCATGGTAGATTCTTGAGTGATGATTGTTGTGTTGTTTGATTCCTTCTGGGCTCTGATACCAATGTTCTACAGGTCGTGATCATGGTTTTCCAGGATCGCATATAATCAAACAACATCATGGTAATAGCATATACGAATCAGGAATTAATGAAGAACAAGATTGGGTTGAACCCTAAATAAAACTGATATATAAATTGAAAAGGGTTGAGTTGTTTACAGAATTCCTAATCT
>BQNB010038691.1:4036-25108 GCA_026074375.1 Tanacetum coccineum | reverse complement strand
CTTGATCAGTATAAATAATTATCCAATATGCGTTCTTTTGATCATTTAAAATAACGTCGCTTAGAGTTTCGACGTTCTTGTTTGTGTTCATTTGTAGTTTTAAGTATCCAAATCAAGATTCATTATAAATATACACATTCACGGACAAATACGCAGTCGTTTTGACTGTGGGCTACCTGCTACAGTAACGGACTTTCATTTTGGGCCAGCCTGATTTTAGTTTTTTTTTTTAAAAAAAAAAAATTTGTATGCACAAAGCAAGTAAGCCATATAAAAAAAATTACTAAAAATATACACATTTGTCGACAAACTAGCCTAAAATTCGCATAAAATGTGGCCCAAAATTTGGCCCAAAGTAAAAAAAAAAAAAAACTAGCCCAAAATTATTCTGAAATCTGGCCCAAAGTAAAAAAAAAATACAAAACGGTCCCTCAACTTTTAACTATTTACGATTTTCTTACACAAAAAATCCCGTAAAAAATTAACAAAAAAACACGTCAAGTTTTTATTGTTCACAACTTTTTTACATTCATCGGCCCAAAAAAAAGATATCGAACCGTCCCAAAAAAAGAAAATATTCGTGAAAAAATTAACCCGTCCCAACGCAAAAAAATATTCCGAATCGTACAAAAAAAGGAAATATCCGGGAAAAAATTAGCCAAAAAAAAACCCAAAAATAGCCTAAAATCTGGCCCAAATAAAAAAAATACAAAACGGACCTTCACCTTTTAACTATTTATGATTTTCTTACACAAAAGTTCCCGTAAAAAAATTTACAAAACCGTCCCAAAAAAAGAAAATATTCGGGAAAAAATTAGCCCGTCCCAACGCAATTTTTTTTTCCCTGAATCATAAAAAAAAGAAAATATTAAAAATTAGCCCCGCCATAACGCATCGCCCAAAAAAAACCCCCCGAAACGTAAAAAAAAATTATTCGGGAAAAAATTAGCCCCGCCGCAACGCGCGGGTTTTTGCTTGTTGTAATATATATTTTGTAAGATTGTTAATTGCTTTTCAAAAAATTTCTTTACTTTAATTTCTTGAATCTTGCCATATAAAACAAACGCAAATGAATAATACGTAGTTACTTAAAGGATTTTTGTAAAATTAGATCTTCCAGGAGTGTGTATGTTAAAAAGAACTTATTAATAGAGGTTGAGCTTATTAAGTTGAAAGTTACATTTAATAAATAAATCTAAGTTTAACCAATATATATTAGATGCATTTTTTGAACTAAAAAAAATTGAGATTTTTTTTAATATAAAAAAAATTAAAAAAATTAAAAAAAATTGAGATTGATAAATACACTCTAAGTGCAAAAAGATTTTTTAACTTAGAAGTTGTTAATACACAAAGTAAAACTTATAATATTTGGGCCAAAAGAGTGTTAATTTTTAAGCTTTGCTTCTAAAACAAATTGGTCACTGTGTCTGTTTGTAGATTTTCTCAAAGGGTTGTAGTTTAAAATAAGGTGATTTGTACACATATTATTTTTGTCATCTACCATTAATGTACAACTGTTGATGCACACATTACAACACACAGATGCATATTTAGTGATGGATGACAAAAAGAATGTGTGTGCAAATCATCTCCCTTTAAAATATTGTCATAGTTTATTGGCTATTGTCGCTTGAGTGGTCACTATACTAGAAAAAGGTAAGGTAAGGTAACACCCAATACCGTCTTTCACAGGTTATGAGTTTCAATATCGTCTTTCACGGTGTATGGAGGAGGTTGAGATATAGACAGTCATACCCCTACTTAAGGTAGAGATGCTGCTTTTGGTTCTATCAAAGGTAAAAAAAAATATCCGACCTTACAAGGAGTGAGGATGATCACTATACTAATAAATCAAATTTGTGACATACCCGACTCACTTTCATTCAGCTAAATATTTTTAGTTATCTCTTTGGCCCCTTTACAAGAAAAGTAGAATATAAAAAAAGTAACTAAATTGATGTGTTTCTAAATAAGTCTAAATTTCTAATTGAGTTCTTCTAAACTAGCTTGTGAAATCCTAACCTAGATCAATCATTTTTTCAATCCTTTTCCATCGATAATCCACAGCCAATCATGAACACCATAATTGATCTAAAAAATACTACCATCTTTGTGATTTATCTTGCTAGGGACCTAATCTTGTTGAGGATCCATGTGATTCTCCTCGATTGAAGTGTCTTACAAGTGAACGATCTTTAGATCCATAGGTTTTTGATTTCAATTTTAGGGTTTTTTTTTCCAATCGTTTTCATTATTCGCTGTCTTAATTTTCTTATCATGTGTGTCAATAATCGATCCTACAATTACTCTAAGGAGGATCAAACACAAAAAATCTCCAAATCCGTTTTCATAACAAATTTTCCTGACCATTTTACGGCGCGTGATCTCTGGAATGTTTGCATGGCTTATGGTAATGTAATCGACGTCTATATTTCAATCAAGAAGTCTAAAGCAGGTAAAAAATTTGCATTTGTTCGTTTCATTGGGGTGGACAACTTGGATCGATTGATTGGGAATTTGTGTACAATTTGGATTGGGCGGCTGCGCCTTCATGCCAACACTGTCAGGTTTCAGAGAGAACAAAAAAAAACATACCCTCATCCAATAATGTTCTACCCAGAAAAAATGCATCACCAGGTACAGTTTCAAATTCATTTGCTGCTGTTTTAAAAAGTGGATCAGTTAACCATAATATCGTTACTGAATCATCCCCTGCCATTGTTCTTGATGATGCATGCATTATGGAGCGTGACTTCTCGTGTTCTTTAATGGGTAAAATGAAAGATATAAATGCACTTTCTAACCTCTTCATCATTCTAGCAAATAAGGGTTTTGAAAATGTTAAGTTTTTTTATTTGGGTGGTCAATAGGTTCTTCTTGAATTGGATTCAGTCACTTCTAAAGAAAAAATTACTAATCATGTGGGTGTTGGTTCATGGTTTGAGGTGTTGAAACCGGCTTGTAATTATTTGGTATGTGAGGAGCGTCTAGTGTGGGTAGAAATTGAAGGTTTACCAGTTAAAGCTCTTACGCGTAATACGTATGCAAAATTATAGCGTCTTGGGGTAAACTTGTAGATATAAATGAATCCGATAACTGCTCTTTGTTATGCATAAGAGTGTGTGTGAGAACAAAACCCTATGTACTTATAAATGATAGGGTTAAAATCATCATTAAGGGGCAGCTTCACTGGATTTGTGTTAAGGAGCAGGAAGCATGGATGCCAGAATTCAAAACGGTGATGGAGGATGACACTTCTTCAGATGAGGAATCTGAGGGGAATAATGAGAATGATCGTGGGTCAGATAATGAGCATGTTTCTGAAATGAGCTTTGCTCATGAAAATGTTGATGAATTTCAGGTAAATCCTAAACCCAGTTGTAACACTGTCATCTCTGAAGACCCATTTGGGATATATAAAATTCTAAAGAGGAATAAGGATGCTAATGTGACAGAAGGTGATACTCATACTCCACAATACCCTCCAGGTTTTACCCCGAATGTTGAGGAAAATGTTGTAGACAACATTCCTGGAAACACTTCTCAACCCAAACCAAATCCTACTACGTCTGGCAACAAGGAAAAGGCTTCATCAGTTAATGATAAATTTCAAGCAAGTGGCTCAATATTGGAAGTAATGGATGAATTGATAAAGGTGGGTCAAACTATGGGTTATAACATGGACGGATGTATGAAGAATATAGAAGCCATTATTGGTTCTCAAGGAGATAGCGAAGTTTTTAGATGAATTTCTTGTCCTTAAATATTCAAGGTCTTGGTAACAAGGCTAAAAAAGGGTGGATCCAGGAGTTGAATACCAAACATAGAGTTAATTTTGTAGCTTTACAAGAAACTAAGATGGAAAAAATGGATCTCTTTTCTATCAAGGCATTGTGGGGAAATTTATCTTTTGACTATGCTTTTAGTCCCTCTATTGGTTACTCAGGGGGTATTCTTTGCGTTTGGGATCCTAGATTATTTGTTAAAGATAATTCTACAGTTTCAGATTCCTTTTTGGCGATCTCAGGTACTTGGATCCCTTCATCTACCAAACTTCTTGTTATATCTGTCTATGCTCCACAGGATCTTACCGAAAGAAGGATGTTATGGGACTTTATTCATCATTTGATAGATTCTTGGGATGGAGAATGTGTCCTCTTAGGTGATTTTAATGAAGTTCGATTTGAGCACGAAAGGCGTGGTTCTTTGTTTAATTCTCATGGCGCCAATTCCTTTAATAATTTCATCACTAGGACGGGCTTGATTGATCTTCCTTTAGAAGGCTACTCATTTACTTGGGCTCATAAATCTGCTTCCAAGATGAGTAAATTGGATAGATTTCTTATTTCTGAAGGTTTATTGGCTCTATTTCCTTCCATTTCAGCTTTATGTCTCGATAAGCATCTTTCAGATCACCGGCCTATCCTTCTTCGTGAATTGAATGTTGATTATGGTCCTACGCCGTTTCGGTTTTTCCATTCTTGGTCTTCCAGGAAAGGTTTTGACAAGATGGTTGAAGATTCGTGGAAGAATTCTGTTTGTATGGAATCGAATAGTATCATAAAGTTAAAGAAAAAATTGCAGTCTCTTAAGTCTTCAATTAAACATTGGCTTGCTGAAGATAATCAAAAGTCGAATGAGCATAAACGCAATATTCAGAATCGTCTTATTATTTTGGATAAGATTTTCGACCAAGGAAGCTGTAACGATGATCTGATTCATGAAAGGTCGAATTTGTTGAAGGAGTTGCAGGATTTTAACAAGTCTTCTTCGCTAGATATGGCTCAAAAGGCCAAAATTCGGTGGGCTATAGAGGGGGATGAAAATTCCAAGTTTTTTCATGGAATTATTAATAAGAAACGTTCTCAGTTGGCTATTCATGGAGTTTTAGCAGATGGTGATTGGATTGTGGAACCTTCTCTGGTGAAAAATGAATTTCTCAAGCACTTTGCTACTCGCTTTGCTGCCCCGAGTTCAAGTAGTATCACTTTTGACTATCAATTTCCTAATCGGTTAACCCCTGATCAAATCGAGGATCTTGAACGAAATGTCTCTTATGAGGAGATAAAAAGAGCGGTTTGGGATTGTGGAATAAGCAAATCTCCTGGCCCTGACGGTTTCACTTTCGAATTCTATCGTAAATACTGGAGTTTAATTGACCATGATGTCGTGGCTGCTGTTACTTCCTTCTTTTCTACAGGTTCATTTCCTCCTGGATGTAACTCTTCGTTTATTACTTTGATTCCCAAATCGCAGGAAGCTAAAATGGTTAAAGATTTTCGTCCTATAAGTTTGATTGGAAGTATGTATAAAATCATCACTAAAGTTTTAGCTAATCGTTTGAGCCTCGTTATATCGGAGCTTGTAAGTGATGTTCAATCGGCCTTTGTTTCTAATCGACATATTCTTGACGGCCCATTTATCCTTAATGAGCTATTATCCTGGTGTAAGCACAAGAAGTCCAAAGCCTTGATCTTTAAGATAGACTTTGAAAAAGCTTTTGATTCGGTGAGATGGGATTACTTAGATGTGGTTCTAGCTAATTTTGGTTTTGGCCTCAAATGGCGTAGTTGGATTCAAGGATGTCTTAACTCTGCTATGGGATCTATTCTTGTCAATGGTAGTCCGACCTCGGAGTTCAAATTTTCTAAAGGATTGAAACAGGGGGATCCTCTATCTCCCTTTCTTTTTATTCTGATCATGGAAAGCTTGCATCTATCCTTTAATAACGTGGTGAATGCTGGGCTTTACAATGGTATTCAGATTGATGAATCTCTTAACTTATCCCACTTGTTCTATGCTGATGATGTTATTTTTGTTGGTAAATGGAATTCATCAAATTTATCAACAATTGTTAACGTTCTTAAGTGGTTTTATTTGGCTTCGGGTCTCAAGATCAATCTTAATAAAAGTAAGCTTATGGGTATTGGTATTTCTCATGATGTGGTGGCTTCAGCAGCTAAGTCTATTGGTTGTTCAATTCTCCATACTCCTTTTAACTATCTTGGAGTAAAGGTAGGTGGTATTATGTCGAGACTTAGCTCTTGGGATGACGTCATTGCGAAATTATCCGCTAGACTTTCTAAATGGAAGCTCAAATCCCTCTCGATTGGTGGTCGTCTTACTCTCATCAAATCTGTTTTGAGCTCTTTACCGTTATATTACATGTCCTCCTTTAAGGTTCCTAAAGGCGTTCTTAGTAAAATGGAATCTATTCGTAGGAATTTTTTCAATGGTGTGGAAAATGCGGAGAAGAAGATGTCGTTGATTGGCTGGAATAAAATTTTAGCTTCTAAGAAAAATGGAGGTCTTGGCGTCTCTAGTTTTTTTGCTTATAACCGCGCCCTTCTTTTCAAATGGATTTGGCGGTTTCTTGCTAATGGTGCTTCTCTTTGGTCTCGATTTATTTCAGCTATATATGGTATTCGTGGAGCTCTTGACAACTCTTCTTCCTATTCAAGAAGATCTCCTTGGCTCGACATTGTTAATGAAGTCAGAAAGCTTGCCTCTAAGGGCATTGATCTTCTTTCGCTTGTCAAAAAGAAAGTTGGGAATGGTGAGGCTACTTCCTTTTGGAACGATGTGTGGCTTGGTGATTTTCCCCTAAAGCAAACGTATCCGAGGCTGTATTTCCTGGAATTAGACAAACATGTTAGTGTGGCTTCAAAGTTGAGAGCTAATTCTCTTATTAGTTCTTTTCGGCGGTCTCCTCGAAGTGGTATTGAAGAAGAGCAACTTCTTCTCCTTATCTCTAATACTTCTTCTGTTATTCTTCCTAATATTAGTGATAGATGGTCTTGGCTGTTAGATCCTTCGGGCGACTTCTCGGTAAAATCGACACGTGAATTTATTGATGATTCCATGCTTCCGAAGACGGATGTTCCTACAAGATGGGTCAAATCTATTCCCATTAAGATCAATATTTTTGCTTGGAGAGTTTCTTTGGATAAGCTGCCCACTCGGTTGAATCTTTCTCTTCGAGGCCTTGACATCCGGTCTATTATTTGCCCTCTTTGTAGTATTGTTGTGAAATCAACTTCGCACCTCCTTTTCTCTTGCCAATTGGCTCGTCAGTTAATGATTAAGGTTGTTCATTGGTGGGAATTAGAGTATCAAGACTTTCACTCATATGAGGATTGACTTTTTTTGTTCAAAAATCTCAGAGTTTCCAAGCGGCTCAAGGATGTGTTTGAAGGCGTTTGTTACATTTCTTGGTGGGTTATTTAGAAGTTTCGCAATCAAGTTTTATTTGGGATCAAATTCCCTCGTTTAGATCCCCTTTTTGACGATATTGTTCGCTTGTCTTTTCATTGGTGCGCTAGTCGTTGTAGCTCAAATTTTGATTGGAACACTTGGATGAAACACTTGCTTAACAAAACTGTCACTGAGGTACATAATCACAATTTAACATTTTCAAAATTTAATCTCTCAAACGTTAGGTATCCTCAATGGACATGTTTACTTTTGTTGGCTGGGTTACACTATCAAACGAGGGTATCCTGGAATTTTTGTTATGAAAAAGTTACGTGGTATAGGCTGCGTTTTACTTACTTGAGATAACGCGGAAAATGGAAGGACGGTAGAAAGCGAGAATCATTTGCCTCTGCAACCTCCACAGGCGCACCCAGAGTGCGGGTTATGTACCAAACACTGGTATTTTGCCAGGGTAGGCTGACCCAGGTTATCGTTGCAGGCAAAAATGCTGGTATCTTGCCGAGGTAACTTGACCCGGGTTACTGTCACAACTAAGAATCATGTTTGCTTTTGCTTCTATATTTGTAGACCCTCAATTGGGCAGTAAAAACGATGCCGCATTGTGTCACTTGCCCTTTCGTTTCTTATTTGGCCTGATTTTGACTTGTTAATTCGCTCAGGCCAAAAAATGTTATTATAGGCGATGGTGATAATTCCATGTTTACTATGCATAGTTTACCCACATCCGTATCTTGGCTGGGCAGTTATACCGAAAGTGTAATTGCAGCCATGGCGGATGTTTGTTGGTGCAACTGGATTTATAAACCTGAGCCCCATTTGTTACTAAGGCGCCAAAGCAGAATATTTGGTTTGGGGTTTAAGCAATATTTGTTTCGAAGATGTTTTAAAGAAAAATAGTATGTGCTGGGAGCGTAACGATGGTTTAAAAGTTGTTTATTGTTTTTTCAAGTACTTTTTTAAGTGTTCAAATCTGTTCCACAGGTAATGTATAATAGGGTAACTAAAAGGCTGTGATGATAGAATTTGCGTGTGTTTCAGCGAATTTAGGAAAAGTAGAGATCATTCGTATCCTGGCAGGACAAATTATTAATTTTGCAGCCATGGGGGACTGATCCTCTTTGTTTAATTGTTAAAAATCTGAGCCTAATGAAATGAACGATTACCTTGTTATACATAAGGTGTGCAATGGTTGTCGTTTAAAAGCAGAACGATGTCGCTTTGGGTGGCCACATATGTTTATAGGAATCCACAATCACAAATTCCTTTTTCATAAAACGACAAGCTCCCCTCCTAAAGGTATACTCTATTTATTTATCATTTTAGTTTACGATTTCTGACTGATTTTAGATATTCACTTTACAGTAGTTTACAACAGCGGGTATAGTAAAAAAACTGACTAGAGTTAGGGGGTGTTTGTATACCTTTGTTTTTCTCAGCCTATGAGCTTACTTAATTATGGCTTATGTTTCATACACCCAATTATTTCCGACTTTGCTTGAAGCCCATGGGTGGTTATATAAGCTTACATAAGCCCATACACTATAAAAGAAGCCATAAAAATGAGCTTATGAAATATAATCCGAAATGAAATAACCTCAAAAGCCGAAAACTAAGCTTAAAAATCTGATCCTCTTTACTCAATGCGCATTTTCCGTACCACAATGCATTTACTTTTCTTTCTATCCAAGGCATCTGTAATAAGACGGGTTAATGATATGTCTTACCTACTTCCTTCGTACAGTTAGCAAAGGTTAATGATATGTGTCGCCTACTTTCAACAACTGGCAACCGATATGTAACAAGACGTTGAAACTGTGCATTCAAAATATGAATTAGTTATAAGTAAGTTTGATTTTTTTTTTATGAAAAAGGCATTCCATACAGATTCAACTTCTTACCTTTACTACTTTCCTGTACGGTTATTATATATGTGTTTTACCTTACTTTTTAGTACTTACTTTTCTACGTCTTTGCTTACTTATGATTTTGTTCAGTTTGGATTTTGTAAATAACTTAACTCAGCATCCTTTTGCAATTCTATTTGGCAGGAAAATACAGAAACTGAAAGAAATGAGGGTAAATGCGACATCAGCAACTCCATTGACTTGAACGCCATTGTATAAGGAAACGATCAAACGGATTAGCCATTGCGGTGTGATGTTATTCTCTTTTTTTTCAGGTCAGATAGATCTACCACAAAGCTTTTTCTGTACATACTTTCTTTAATCATACTATTTTGCAATACATGGTCCTCTTAATATTGTTTTATGGAAATACCATTTTGATAGATTACATTGCGTATACTTGGTTTGCAGCCAACTGCTTCAAGTATCTGTAACATACGAGAAGTAAAGCAGCCTTAAAATAATTGGCAAACCGCTATCGTAGCGTTTTGCAGCAGTTGTACATGAGCTCAGCTACAGACACAATTTATAGCACGTCAGTTGCCAAGAAGATTACATTGTTAATGTGTGTCAAGCTAAAAAATTGATTGGGCTGTGTATACACCGTTTTAAAATAGCAGTGGATCTGCATTAGTATTTTTGAGCAATATGAAGCTATCCAGTAGATATCAAAAGAGACTTGCTTCAAACTTTGGTTGTTATCCCTTAAGCTATTTTAGTTATTGTAAGAAAATAGTGTTCTGATTTGGTCAACGTATTATCAAAGGAAAAAAAATATACATTATTCGGGAAAAAATTAGCACCGTCGCAACGCGCGGGTTTTTATGCCTGAGCACACCACTAAAAAATAACCCGCTCCGCAGCAACGCGCGGATACTCTCGCTTGTTATAAAAAAAAGTAGCTACTCATCCAAGGGTTACCAAAGTTATATCCTTGAAGGGTCCAACTTGATACTCGATTGAAGATTTGTCTCAAGTCCACACCAAAGTAAGCGCATTATATATATAATTATAGCAGTTGAAAAAAACACTGTTCACGTTAAGCACTGTAGCAAGCTACAGTGCTTGGGCCGGCCCAATTTTTTTTTTTAAACATTGCTACAGTGCTGGGCCGGCCCAAATTTATTTATTTATTTTTTTTTTAAATTGTTGGCACAAAATAGGGGGAAAAAATGTTACAAAAGTACCGACGCATTCAGATAAAAAAATACCGCGTGGGTAACATTTCCTGATTTGGACTTAAAACACTGTCATTTTACACGTGAGACCAAAAAATAAAATTCGCAAAAAAATAAAAAATAATAAATTATAAAAAATAAATTTTAACTCAAATTAACCGCATATTAAACATGGAGACCGAAAAAATAACCGCACAAATACAATTCTCATTTATAAGCCACTTGTTCCATTAAAATTATATTAAAAAAACAATTCCCCGTATAGCTAATAAAAGAATCTTTAAATATAAGCTCCAAAATTATAAGCCTATATAAAAAAAAACTATTAAAATTGAATTGGCCGAAAGAATTCTAAACAGCACAAATAATAAAATTATATGAACGCCTCGCGTTAGGAATAGACGACGTTAGTTGTGTTCTACACGCTTTAGTGCTCGGCCCTTTTGGCCCCAACTTGGGCAACCATTTGGTTTTTTTTTTTTTTTTTTTTTTTTGTAGGCAAATGTAAAATAACCGCTCGGCACAAAATAGAAAAAATAATACAAAAATATGACTTATTAAAATAAAAAAATACCAAAACCCGCACACAAATATGTTATCAAAACCTTCGTTACACAGAACCTTCTTAAGGTTTGATAGTGACCCAACATCTTTTACTCTACCAATCAAGGAATTAGATAAATCCTTGGAATTCAGACAATCTTCTTCCAGAACAATGACAGGAGAAGAATCCGTCTCCTTTACCATATTAGTTCCTTTCAATACGTTAACAAAAGAGTTTCTAGAATCAAAAGTACCTGCCTCTTTGCTAGGATCATAAAAAGTATTCTTACGACCCTCGTGTTTCTTCTGATTAGCAGTCTTGTATTTGTTCCCATTCTTCTGATCCCGATTGAACCTTGCAATATTGGCATGGAGTTTGCAACGATTCAACCAAATCGTACATAAATTATTAACCAATCTCTCCACATTGAACACATTTATGAAGCGAACAAACCCAAATCGCTTGCCGTCTTTCAATCTCTTCATAGGAATAAAAGAGTCCACAACGTGTCCATATTGTTTACAAGAATGAAACATGTCCTTGGCTGAGACAGAATCCGGAAAATTCGAAACAAAAATCGATGTTGATATCTTAGCAACATCGTCCTCCTTCGATCTAAAGCTCCCCATCAAAAAAAATTTTTTTTATTGAAGGGAGGTCTATAACCAACGATTACAAGTGACAATCAAGGCCTCGAAGGTTTACATGAGCCGACTTCGGGCTACCTAAAAGAGTAGTTTTGTAGAGATTAGTAGGCTCACAATGTCGAGTTAGTTAACAGGTAAATCAAAAGAAAAAAAATTAGTAATTATCCTCAAGCTCATATAATATATATAAGATATGAATATATTCTCTTCATATGAGTTCGATAATACTCTATAACATAACTTATAAAACAAAATAAAAATAAAAATCATACATGTAATTAAAAAAACATAATGTCTAAACCCCGTGCGTGCACGGGCATTAAAACTAATTAATACTAAAAATGTTTAAAACTTAGTAGCTGTGAATTATCCTTGAATTCTTGACATAATCATTAACTCTTACTCCCTCCGTCCCAAAATTATTGTCCTCCGATAAAAAACACACAGTTTAAGAAAAGTGCATTTATTACTGCTTTCTCTTTCTTACTTTTTGACAGAATGACAGTTTTACCCTTAGCTAATTAATTAAAGTCTTCTTTAAAGTTTGTAATAATAATTTCAAACAAGGGTAATATAGTAAACTTGATCAAACTTCCCTATCTATTTTTAGTAGTGGACAATTAAATTGAGACATCCCAAAAAGGAAACTTGGACAATAAAAATGAGACGGAGGGAGTAGTTAATAATCCATAGTTCGTAACTATTTAAAGAATTCTATAAATTCATAAATACCACCAAAACATAATCGAAAAGATACACACAAACAACATTAATTAATCACATCAATAACACATAGATAGACATTATATGACATCAATCGAATCTTTTATATAATAAAAGAATTACATTATTTCGGAGTTTTCTATCAGATTAAATCTTGTATGAAAATAAATTGGACCAATCAGAATGCTTGATTTTGCCACGTAGGAAAAATCGTGCGATCTGATTGGTCAATAAAAAGTCAAAATTGAATCAATTTATTCAAAATTGAAAATTTTTGGTGAAAAAATCTGATGGAGAAAAAAACACATAAAAATATATGTGTCAAATTTATGAAATCAAAAACTTGAAAAAGAGAAGATAATTAATAAAACTTTAATGATTTAATTTTAAATAAATTATATGGAGTTAAAAGTGTAAATTTATAAATTTACAAGTTTTATTGTAACTTTAAAAAATAAACAAATAACCCCTTAAACTTTATACCTCTAGACTTTATATTTTAAAATACAACAAATATAAACAATTTCTTATTTTCAAACAAAGATTTAACATTATCTAATCACATCCCAAATCTACCCGAAGACTTTTTGGTGGGTTTTTCATTGTCGGCCTGAAATCATGTTGTACAACCGAAGCACATTCGGTTCACTTGAGCCGACTCCGGGCTACCTAAAAGGGTAGTTTCGCTGGAATTAGTTGGCTCACAATGTCGAGTCAGAAAACAGGTAAATCAAAAAAAAAAATTAGTAATCATCCTCAAGTTTATATACTACGTAATATATAAAAGATTTAATGAATCTATTATCTTTATATATTTCGATAATGCTCTATAGCATAACAAAACTTATAAAAAAAAAATAAAAAAAAATACATGTAGTTTAAAAAAAAACTTAATGTCTAAGCCCCGTGCGTGCACGGGCATTAAAACTAGTATATAATGTAAGATATACTATTTTTTCATCCTGAAGAAATGATCATTTTCAAAATACAAAACGTTTAGGAAATCTTATTAACTACAAAATTTAACAACAAATATCATATGTACCCACTAAAGTTTATCTCATTGGTTCAAATACAAGGCGAACACTCATTTTAACACATCCCGAGATAGCAATGTGGACAAATATTTATAGAAGGAGTTAGTATTATATGTTTTGAAAGTGAATATTAATTTTTCAAAAAATTAAAATTTTTAATTAATGCTCCAAACATTTCTTGAAATATGGTGAACGAATTATTTTTGATGTTTTTTTCTTTAAAAAAAATTGATGTTCGATTCTCCAAACATAGAAGAAAACTTGGCTTAAAAACAATGATCGGAGATCGACCAAAATGTACATGAATTTGTTAGTTCTATATTTAATAAAGAGAAAAACAAAAACAAAAAGCAATTTCAAAACGACCTCATAACAAGCTTTTCATAAAAAGAAAAAAAGTTACAAAGCAGGAGGTTCACCAGTCCAGTTCGTAGGTTTTTCGGTTCAGGTGATCAGTTAAAAAAAACAAAAAAACCAAACCGAATACAAAATGAATCAGACCAAACCAAAAACCGAATTTGAGATAATCGGTTTAAAAGTAAGAAATAAACACTAAATGGGGAGGATATTTGTTTGGACGATATAAGTTCCCGGCTCAGTCCCGGTGAACTAGTAAGTCGCAAACAAACACTTCTGTATAGCTAAGTTATATGAAGCAAATTGTAACGTACTGGTAGGTTTGAGTACTTACTAGTTGCTACTTGTTAGAAAGTGGGTGTAATGATAATCTTATCAAATTGTGTATGTTCATTTTTGAAAAAAATATTTCGACCCTTTAATGCTTGGGTATCACGAAAACTTATTGGAATTTCTAAGCGCAAGAAGCTAAGCAAAACAAAGAGATTATGCTAAGTTTTTCGTATGTTCAAAAGAGACCATATAATATGTTATAAACAAATGGAAGTTAGCCATTACAAGGCGATTAAAAACAGTTGGTTTCTAACAGTCATGATTGTTGGCCAAAAGTTATATTGGTTGGGTTTTGTTGGGAAAACGGGTGACATATATGGAGCCGCAATTTTATAACGTTTTGGGCAAACATGGGCTGCTTGACCCTTTTTTTTTTTTTTTTTTTTTTTTTTTTTTTTTGTATCGGCAATTTTATTTTAAAACCTAGCAAGGAGCTTTAGCATTAGATATACAAACAAACAATATAAGGGTTTTTTTTTTTTTTTTCCTTTTAAATTTTTTTATCATTAGCCACATCAGCACACATTTCGATCGATTTCCATGCTTTACTATCGAATTTTTTAATCCTCAATTTTATGAAATAGAGACTAGATGCTAGTAGACTTTATTTATCAATGATCTATGTACCTTTTCCGGCCTAATCAAAAACAAAACGAGAAATGATTTGGTTGACGAGGACGACGAAGACGAAGACGAGTAGTTTTTTTTTCGTAATGTTTTTTTTTTCGTAATGTTTTTTTTATTTCGTAATGTTTTTTTTTTAATTTCGTAATGTGTTTTTTATGTAATTTGTATGTTTAATTATGAATGAAATGGTTAGTTTGTTAAAATAATGAAATAATTGTTTAGGGGGTTTTATGAAAATAAAGAGGTGAGTGGTGTTATTTGTTGTTATGATAAAGGGAGTGGTGTTGGTGTTGGTGTTATGCTGATGTGACGCTGACGTGACAATCAAAAAATGATGTTATTGTGTTATGACACCTGCGGCTCTAATATGTTATAAACAAATGGAAGTTAGCCATTACCAGGCGATTAAAAACAGTTAGTTTCTGACAGTCATGATTGTTGGCCAAAAGTTATATTAGTTGGGTTTTGTTGGGAAAACGGGTGACATATATGGAGCCGCAAATATACCGTTTGGGCAACAAGGGCAATGCCTTGACCCTTGCGTCTTTATCGTGGTGGAAACATATTAGCTTAATCGAGTGACTTCAAACTTCCCTAATTTATATCCAATCATGATATAAAATCTAATTGATTTTTAATAAATCGTAATTATTTAAAATAGTCGATTACACTAAAATCACCTATCATTTATCAACAACAAAAAAATTATCATTTATCAACAAGAAGTAGTTGAGGGAACTCTGAAAATGGGCTCAATTGACAACAAAAATAAAAAAGCCCAATTAATAATCTTACAAGTTACATCATACATGATGCAATAACAGATAAAAGTTAAATATAGTGAAAGTAGCATATGGACACAAAATCTTGACACACGTTGAATATCATAAGTTAAATATACATTGAAACAGACGAACACATAATGTGATTTCGATAACAACACACATATTTTATTTAAAAAATGAATACAATGCACAACACTAAGATATATAATGATATAATAAATGATAACTTAGCTATTACCGTTCCAAAATAAATATTCAGTTTAACATTTTAGAGTCAAATTGGTTTAACTTTAACTAATTTTTTGTGCGTTATATAATATTTAGTGCAAAATATATGAATATATTTTGTTTTTAAATGTATTTTTATTGGTATAATCTCTATCAAGTATTATTCAACACACAAAATTATTTAGAGTCAAAGTTGACAAAAAAAAATTCAAAAAATCAATCTGAATACTTTTTTTGAGACGAAAAGAGTATTATAATTTGATGCTTATTGGTGTATCAATGTGTTTACCCTAACTTTTGATCAACTAACCTATAGGAAAGTGTATGAGCATTAACTAAGTTTGGTTAAATATTGAACTTAACTTACGTATAACTATAATAAAATTGCATCATATGCAAACTATATAATTATACTTAAACATTTCAAAGCTTAATTATGCAAAACTTATATATATCGAATGTTGGTTCATCTATGTATGTCCACCACTTATGAGCGGGATAGGACCTACGTGCTGGGTGATGAGAAAGACTGTTAAATTTACAACTACCGTTGAGACGGGTTAACGTTATGGTTCGAGAAATAGTTACGTATGCTCCTTTTGCTATTACAATGTATGAAACTCGAAACCTTTTTATTTTTCAAAAAATTTTACCGATGCACACTCGTCTTCAACATCACAGGGATACGACGATGACGATTTGTACACTCGTGTATATGTTAACCAACCAGCATTTTGACATAACAATATCAATATATCATCATATCACACAAAAGAAAAATGACTATAAGACTAAGTTGAATAAGGTAGCTTCATGACCACGGTCACTACAGTAAGCGCCAACTCAGCTTTTCCTCTATACAAACAACTTCACAACCAACTTAGTGTAATAAAACAACCAACTTCACCACAAAAACATACTCCACTTAAACCAAATATGTAGGTTTGTGTAAAACTCTGTGTCGACTATTATTCAACATACGAAACAATATATACAAGTGTATGGATAGTTCTAGATGTGGGCTTGAGCCCAATACATATATACAACTATAATACGGGCTAACACTCCTCTGCAGTTGGAGCGGGAGGACACCGGACGCTCAAACTGGATCGAAACTCCTCAAATAAAGTGGAAGGTAATTCTTTGGTGAAAATATCCGCAAACTGATAACGTGAAGGCACATGAAGCATTCGGACTTGACCAACATCAACTAAATCACGAACAAAATGTATTTCAATCTCAATGTGCTTCGTACGCTGATGTTGAACCGGATTGCAGGACAAATAAATAGCACTAACATTATCACAATAGACAAGCGTAGCGAAAGATAATGGTGTATGTAACTCACACAGTAAATTCCTCAATCAACAAGTCTCGAAAACAGCATTGACAAAACCACGATACTCGGCCTCGACACTGGAACGAGAAAGCGTCGGTTGACGCGTAGCGAACCAAGAGAGTAAGTTTTTGCCAATAAATACACAGTAGCCGGATGTCGATCTCCGAGTAGTAGGACAACCTGCCTAATCCGCATCCGAATATGCAACCAAAGACGTAGTAGATGAGGAAAATAACTGTAATCCATACTTTAATGAACCACAAACATACTGCAAAATCTGTTTAAGAGCCAAGAAATGAGGCTCCCGAGGATCATGCATATAAAGACAAACCTGCTGAACGGCATAAGAAATATTCGGGCGAGTAAAAGTGAGGTACTGAAGAGAACCTGCAAGACTTCGATAGAGAGTCAGATCAGAAATCGGATCACCATTAGCTCCCAGATTAGACTCAGTATCAACCGGAGTCCGACTAGAATTACAATTAACCATATGTGCATTCTTAAGAATCTCAACAACATATTTTCTCTGAGATAAAAATATCCTGGAAGAATCCCGTGTAACAAAAATACCCAAAAAATAGTTAAGAGAACCCAGATTCGTCATAGAGAACTCCTGATGTAAGGAAGCAATAATCCGCTGTAACAAAGGCTGAGAAGAAGCCGTGAGCACAATATCATCAACATATAATAATAAGTAATCAGTATCCATCCCATGCCTGTATATAAATAAAGATGAGTCACTTCGGCTAGACTAAAAATCAACACAGGTGATATAAGATGCAAACCGCTGGAACCAAGCTTTAGGGGGCTTTGAGCCCATAGAGAGACCATTGTAACAAACACACATGATCAAGATATGTAGAATCCCGAAACCCTGGTGGCTGATGCATATAAACCGTCTCAGATAAATCACCATGTAAGAAAGCATTCTTGACATCAAGCTGATGAATCGGCCAATGTCGAGAAACAGCCAAACTAAGAACAGTCCGAATAGTACCGGGTTTGACAACCGGACTAAAAGTATCATCAACATCAACACCCTCTAGTTGAGTACTACCATTCGCTACAAGACGGGCCTTGTAGCGACTAAGTATGCCATCAGCCAAATACTTGTGGAAAAAAAACCACATACATCGGACAATATTGGGTACCGGAGGACGAGGTACAAGAGTCCAAGTTTGGTTTTTAATAAGAGCATTATATTCGTCACGCATAGCATTTTGCCAATTGGAATCATGAAACGCATCACGATATGACTTTGGTAAAGGCAAAACATAGGACACATGTAAATTAAGACGCTGAGTGGGCTGATTAGACCCGACATGGAAACGTGTGACCATAGGGTGAACCGAGACGGGGTTTGAGTTTTTAGGTGGATTGGGAATTATAAGAGGTGAAGTTTCATTTTTATCCGTGGGAGGTTGTTCGTGATTCATTTCAGGTGTTTGTTGGGCCACGTGCGTATGTTGGATATGTGATGGGGTATCATGGGCTGGGGAGTTATGGGATGGTGTAGTGTGGGCTGGTGATTCAGGTTGGGCCGAAGGGGCTATATTTGTATCAGTGGGAGTAGTATTTGGTTGGGGTGTATGAGTTGCGTATATAGTATCGGGGTCCAAAACTGGAATGGACCGAATGGGTTGAGTTGTAATATCAGGTGAATCATCTAAAAACGTGTAGGTGGGTACCGAGGTGGGTTGAGTTGATCCATATGGAAAAACGGTTTCATCAAAGGTAACATGAAATGAGATAATTATTTTATTTGTGTGTAAGTCAAGACATCGACACCCACGATGATTGGAAGTGTGTCCCAACAATATGGAGGGTGTGGCACGTTCAAGTTTGTGATTATGATATAGGTGAGGGTAACATAAACAACTAAAAGTGCGTAAAAGGCTATAGTCCAGCTGTTTTCCAAACAAGCGAGTATAAATTATCTTATTGGTAATTGCAATGGAAGGTAAAATATTAAGCAAGTGAGTGGCCATATTGAGAGCCTCAACCTAAAATGTGGGTGGAAGATTGGCTTGAAAAAGTAAAGTTCGAATGAGATTATGTATGGTACGAACCATTCGTTCGGACTTACCATTTTGTTGGGATATTTTGGGACATGAAAATCGAATCCGTATACCATTTTCGGCAAAAAGTTTATGAAGGTTACTGTTGTCGAATTCTCCACCATGATCACACTGAAATGAACGAATTTTACACTTGAACTGAGTACGAACATAGGTATGAAACAATACAAATTTAGACCAAACATCAAATTCATTAAGCAAAAGATAAACCCAAACAAACTGTGAATAGTAATCTAAAAACAAAACATAATATTTAAACCCCGAGAGACTCGGTATGGTAAAGTGCACACATCCGAGTGAATAATGTCAAAACAAGAAGTAACGGCAGTCCTAGAACTGACAAACGGAAGCCTCATGTGTTTGCCAAGCTGACAAGCAAGGCAAAGAACGGGAGGTTTCTCTTTATTACAAGAAATAACATTATTGGAAACAAGACGATGTAACACGTCACCTCCTGAATGTCCAAGACGTTGGTGCCACGTATGTTGACTGACAAGGAAAGGACGAAGGATTGGAAAAGGAGTCGTGATTGGGTAGAGATCCCCCGTGCTGTCACATCGGATAAGCACCCGACGCGTCATGAAATCGTTAACCGAAAAACCAAAGGAATTAAATTCAATATTGCAATTATTGTCACGAACAATTTGACAAACGGAAATTAAATTTTTAACAATATGAGGGGTAATAAGAACGTTATTTAGGTAAAGAGATTTAGAGGGAGTTGGCAAAATGCTATGGCCCGCATTAGTGGCGGGTATAGAGTGACCGTCACCAACCAAAACAGACGGATACATACACGAATTAAAAACTGTACTAAGACTAGTAACCGAATTATTTAGATGAGAACTCGCACCTGTATCCATATTCTAGGCACCACTGGTATGATCCTGAAGAGTCACGACATTGAAAGCATGAGGTAAAGTAGTTGCTTGACCCGAGATAGCTACGGTCCCCGGGCTGTATAACAGGCTGATTAGTAGCAGACGGACTAGCATAAACCACCGAGCTGAATGATGGATATACGAACTGGGCCTGTGGTAAGAGTTAGGCCGGCGGTAAGACACATACTGGTGATTAGGCATGCTGGACTGGTGCAAAACCAGGAGGGTAACTTACATGTTGTGGGCCTATAGAATAAGATGGGTCTGATGAATACATTGGGCCGATGTGAAAGGCCACAGGCCAAGGATTGGTAGTTGCAGTATTAAGAAAACCCTCATTGGCAGAAGATACCGAATTATTAAGGTTATTAATACCCAAATTTCCCAACTGTTGAAGTAACTTTGTCAAAAGATCATTGGTGGTGTCTGCTCCAGTCATGATGTCACGTGGAAGAAATAAGAAACAGTAGGTGATGTCACGTGTGAATAGATGAATCTGGTAGCACAAATAAAGCTTCGAACAGCTAAAGGGGTAGGGCTTGTGTATGAATCTGATAGCCAACAATAAGAAAATGACCCGCTCGTGACCTTAGCACGAACAACAAAACGATCGTGTGAATTTGTGGCCTTAGCACCAATCACCAACACGAAAACAATAATAACAGACAAAGAAGATGGGAGGTGGAGGGAAATTTTTGGAACAGCATACAAAACATGTAGGTTTGTGTAAAACTCTGTGTCGACTATTATTCAACATACAAAACAATATATACAAGTGTATGGATAGTTTTAGATGTGGGCTTGAGCCCAATACAAATATACAACTATAAAGCGGGCTAACAAAATATACCCCACAAAAAACATTTAATAAACACACACACAACAAACATCCCACAACTCGATCTGCACCACCGAGTCCTCCGTTTTCTAGCCTTTCGAAGCGTTCTAATCCGGTCAGCTTAATAATGTAGGACGCGTCTTGCATGGCAAGGTAGCAGCAAAAACTCGATCGTAGGTCATCCATTACGCATGGTCGAATATTAAAAATAACCAAACATGAAGATTTGTACATATCCCAAATTTAACAATAAATCAAACACGTAAACAAAGGTCTACTTAAAGGTGAACAAGATGAGGTTCTAGTGGGGTTAAGTTACAACCCTGTTCCCTGGAATCTGAATAGCGACTTTTAC
>BQNB010038690.1:37811-48583 GCA_026074375.1 Tanacetum coccineum | reverse complement strand
GATACTTGAAAAACACAAATAAGCTGGAATTAGAAAAACTAATTTAGATAATAAGCTAGAAAAAGCAATTGGAAAGGACAGACTACACTTACTTGTTTTTGGATTTTTGAAGTTAAATAGCTACTTGCAGACACAATTTTAAGGCTCAAAAATGATTTAGACAACTTAAAAACTTAAGACAGATTAAGGTTAGACTCCAATAAGCACATGTTGATCAAAATTAATCAAGGTTTAGCTTAAATCTATCTCTAAAATTGATCACGTCCAAACACACTATATATAATATAAGTATATAAGGATGTAACAATTATAGTATAGTAATTATTTTCCGTCGGATTTAAGAAACAAACTTTAAACCAAAGTTGTCTAAAAAACCTTCCGGGTCGTTTTCCCTCGACGAAGCGTGAATTGAGAATCGGTTAAGTCCGTGATCGCGTGATTTGAATGGTTTCAAATCATTTGAGATTTTGATTTCTAATTCTACTAATGAAAACGAATAAAACTTGTAAAAACAAGTAAATAATAAAAGCATTTAAAGCACTTAAGAAATACAACAACAACAACAACAACAACAACAACAACAACAACGATACCCAATCCCGCCAAGACAGGGTATGGGGAAGGTGAGATGTAGACAGATCATACCCCTACCCTTGACGGGTAAGGAGACTGCTTCCGAGTAGACCTCCGGCGCGCGCGCGCGCGCACACACACACACACACACACATAGAGCGCCATTTTTTTTTGAATTAAAATAAATATAATTTTATTCAAAAAAAAAGAACAAAAAATAAGGCAAGCAACATCGCAGAGCACAAAGACACAAAGCAAGCTAACAACACGGGATGAGGCAATGCTAGAAAGAGTAGGCATACCAAAAGAAAGGCATACAAGCAGGCCAAACAGACAAATCATGAAAACACACAAGCACCGAAACAAGCAAAAGCCAAGAGGAGCAAGGAACACCAAAGAGACCAAAGCAACAACGCAAAGCATAAAAGCACAGAGCAAGCATATGAAAACGAGGGCGCAAAGCAAGAAACGAGCAGGCAAGCACGAAAAACAAAACATCCGACAAAAAGAAGCGGGCATACATATAGCCAAAGGGCAAAAGCACATAGAGGCACCAAGAAAATTAATAATCAAAAAAAGCATTAGCAAACGGCAAACCACGGAGGCACACAAGCATCGAAACAAGCAAGAAGCAGGGAACATAACAAGACCATAGCAGGCAAGGCAAACCGAAAGCAAAACAAACCAAAATAAACCCTCTACACCCTCCATCTAGCCTCCTAATCTAGTTCTAGCCCACCTCTCTGCCCTATTAAACTAAAAACGCAAAAAGGCCAAACAAGAGAAGACGCAAAAAGCACAAGGCAAGCAACGCACACGCAAGAAGGCCGACAAACATAAAGAAAGCAACTAAGAAAGGGAAGCAGAGGAAGAAAAACGAAACAAAAGACGACAACACAGCCATGCAACATGGCAACAAGAAAGGCCGACCCCAAGTCGACCCCCTAACCATCTAACCTAATTCTAGCCCTTCACGCGATCCTATCAGAGGTCATGTCCTCGGACAAGAGAAGCTCCTTCATGTCCTGCTTCACTCTATCCTCCCACCTAAGTTTTGGTCTACCCCTTCTCCTCAGGCCGTCTACTACCAGATCTTCGACTCTCCTAACTGGTGCTGACTGTGATCTTCTCCTAACATGTCCGAACCACCTTAACCGTCCTTCTCTCATCTTGTTGATGATCGTCTTGACTTCAAGTTGCGCTCTATAAACCCCATTTGGGATCATGTCTCGCAATGTCTTACCACAAGTCCACCTTAGCATTCTTAGTTCCGCTACCTTCACCCTGTTAGCAAGGGCTTTCGTAATAGGCCAACACTCTGACCCATACAACATGGTCGGTCTAATTGCGACTCAATAGAATTTTCCCTTCAACTTGAGGGGGACATTTCTATCACAAAGGACTCATGTGGCCGCCCTCCACTTCATCCAGACTGCTTTAATTCGGCTGGATACGTCTTCGTCAATCCTTCCGGATTTGTGCAGCATCGATCCAAGATACCGAAAAGACTCCTTAGGTTGTAGAATCTTGTCCCCAACACAAATATCCACATCTTCGTTGTGGGCGATCTTCCCATTACCGAAGTCACATCTTAGGTATTTGGTCTTCTCTCGGCTAACCCTTAGGCCGTTATCTTCTAGCACTTCTCTCTAGTTTTCAAGTCTGATGTTTAAACCTTCTGCTGAATCAGAGACTAGTACAATATCATCCGCGAAAATCAAGCACCATGGGATGTCCTCCTGAATCCCCCTCGATAGCTAATCAAGGATCAAAGCAAATAGGTATGGGCTAATTGCCGATCCTTGGTGAAGCCCTGTATCCACAGGGAAAAACTCCGTGTTTCTGACTGAGGTTTGTACACGTGTTTTCGCACCATCATACATATCCCTAATAACCTTAATGTGTCTCCTTGATGCTCCTTTGTCGACTAGGGTCTTCCAAATCAACTCTCGTGAAACGCTATCATACACATTTTCCAGATCTAGGAAAGCCATATGCAAGTCTCTTTGTCTCTCCCTGTACTTCTCCATAATGCTTCTAATAAGGTGTATTGCCTCGACTGAAGATCGTCCGGGCATAAAACCGAACTGGTTCTCAGACACCAAATTCTCTCTTCGCAGCCTTCTCTCGATCACTCTTTCCCAAAGCTTCATGGTGTGACCGAGAAGCTTGATACCCCTATAATTGCTGCAAACATGAATACTTTTCTGGTTAAGAAACGTCGTATTCTAATGTTGTTGATTTATAGTTTTCATGTGGTGTCGCGCTAGTGAAGATCTTGTTGAAAAGGCTAGTTAGCCAGAAAGTACCCTCGTCCCCTAGGCATCTCCAAGCTTCTATGGGTATTTGGTCCGATCCTACGGCCTTTTTTCTTCTCGACATCTTCTGGTAAGGCTAAGTTCTTTTCTTCCGCCTGGCTGATCCTCGAGTAGTAGCATTCGGGATGTGGCTGTCTACTAGGGCCCACACCCTCTTCCTGTCCCTCCTGTGCCCTCGCGTTAAAAAGAGAAGAGAAGTATTCTCCCCATCTTTTCCTAATCTCCTCTTCATCCGTAATGGTTCGGCCTTCTTCGTCTTTTATGAAACATATGTCCCCTATATATCTTTTTCTTCTCTCTCGGGCTTTTGCAATCCTGAAGATATCGTTTGCTCCCTCTTTAGAGTCTAGTTTCTTGTATAGATCTTCATACGCCTTTTCTTTCGCCTGAGCTACGACTTTTTTTGCTTGTCTCTTAGCTTCTTTATACCTCTCATGTGCCCTAAGCCGCTCCTCTTCGTTTCCCTCCCGACACAAGAGTAGCTCTCTAAACCTGGCTTGTTTCACCGCAACTATCGATTGCACCTCTTCACAAAGCCACCAAGACTCCCTTCGGGCTGTATGGGTCTTTGATGTCCCCATAGCCACCCCTAAGGTATCCTTCGCCGCATCTTTGATGATACTTGTAAGGGTGTTCCACATAGAATCGGCGTCGCATGCAGCTAAGGCCTCTACCCGAGTAGAAACACCCTCTGCAACTCTAGATCTGAATGCCTCTGTTGCGTCCCCAATGAGGTTCTTCCACAAGATTCTCGGCAAGGCACTCCCCTCCCTCCTGCGTTGAACACTCTTAAACAGAAAGTCCAGTGCCAGCAAGCTGTGTTGGGAAGAGCATGCTTCTCTTGGGAAAACTCTACAGTCTTTACACGCCTTGAGGTCTCCTCTCCGCACCAACAAATAATCAATTTGGGTGTGGCGCCCCCCGCTCTGAAAGGTAACCAGGTGATGGTCTCTCTTCTTGAAGTGTGAGTTTACTACAACCAAGTCATGTGCAATGGCAAAGTCCAATATCGCACGACCTTCTTCATTTCTCACACCATACCCGAAGCCTCCATGAACACCCGCGTATCCCTCTGTCGTTGCCCCTATATGTCCGTTCAAGTCACCCCCTACAATCAGACATTGGTCCGTCGGGAACTCTCTCACGACCTTGTCTAGAGAATCCCAAAAGGTCTTCTTTTCTACCTCACTCAGGCCCACTTGTGGTGCGTACGCGCTGATCACATTAACAGTCTCTCCATCGATCACTAGTGTTAATGATATGATCCTATCACTACACCGGTTTACTTGAACAACTTTGTCCTTGAGACACGCTTTCAAAATGATTCCAACTCCATTTTTAGCGGTCGGGGAGCTCGAGTACCAAAGCTTGTATCCATTTCCCTCCCGATTACTAGAACCCTTCCATTTAGACTCCTGAAAACACGCTATGTCCACTTTATGTCTCTCCAAGGCATCAGCCAGCTCTAAGAGCTTTCCTGTCGCAGTTTTCTATCTGAGCCTTAAGGGAAATTCACCAACGTTTCATGCAGAAAACAAAGGTTCCCTATGCAAAGTGAGTTGATATACCAGCAAACAATGCTTTCATCTAACAAGCTCCGATGAGGTTAAAATGGGAAAAAAGCAAGTAACCAATCTCCTAATGTTGCATGTTCAATATTACAACCTATTAGATAGTTATATTAAATAAGTTGGTCCAAGCCCGGTTGTGGGCTTCGGGTGCATTAAAGTTCTACGGCTTTACTATACTTGTATCTATAAATATCGCATCAGGGCCGTCTTTAGGGGAGTGCAGTGGGTGCGATTGCACAGAGCCACCGTTTGATGAGGGCCACAAAATTTCATGCACTTCTATATACACAATATGATATTCGAGTTTAATTAGTTCATGCAGTATAGATACATATGTGTTCTGTGTGTGTATTTAGAGGCCTCTTTGTGGTAGTGGCACGGGGCCACCGTAATAAACGAGACGGCCTTGTATCGCATGATTAATAAACGTATCCTTACGGGATTTTCTATCATTCAACACGTACAACCAATAAAATACCTACGCGCTTAATTATATATTATGGGGTTTCTTTAGATCTATATATGCACAATTCTAGATAAGCAGCCAAAAGTTGCCATGAAAGATGATGCATAGAACTGGAAAATCTTCGACCAAACTTAGGATTATAATAAGTAACACGTAAAGCTCCTCTTATGACAATGTTTGAACACTAATTTTTAGTGCATACTATGGTATATATTACTACGCTTTTTATGCTTTCCAGCAATATATAAACATCTCCTGTCATATGTAATAACATATTACTATATACTGCATGTTAAAGTGGAAGCATTTTTTTATAGGGAATGTGTGTGGGTTTGCACCTTCTATCATGCTTGATCCACTATCACTAAGCAACTTGCTACAAATGAAGTGCTCTTGCACGCATAATCAAATGCATGTGCGTGCTTGCTTATCCTACCCGGTATGATTTACAGTCACTGAACAGTTATCAGTATTGCAGAACAGCTATTAATTACTTTTACAGAAATTAAAGCTCACTACCGATAAAGCTGTGATGAAGATTACAAGGAGTTACTCCGTATAAGCTAATCACTAATTAATAAGACCGAAATAAGGCATGCACCAAATAATTATACATCAGAACACACGAAAAGCTGAGGCTGGGGTTAGATCCACTGTAAAGGGCTAATAAACTAAGAAGGCCTATGATCGGAGTGTAAAGCTTTGTTTCTTTCACTCCTGATCAGTGATACAATCAATTGAAGCTAAGATGTGTGAAGAAGATAATAACACAACTATCCAGGTATCCAAACAGAAAGCCAGGGCACAATTAGTAGTATATGAACTTACAAATCTAAGGCATGTTGATAGTAGGACTAAACATCTACTGTAGTTTAACCATTCTTTGGTAGGATATGGGTCAAAAGGGTTGTTCATTAATGGGATTTTACCAGTCTGAAACCATGAGACCTCGTATCCTTCAAAACGATTCCTACAAATTACTATTCCATTCATTCCTTACTAAACTAACTAAAGATGGACTGATGGTGAGTCGGTGATATTGGTTGTTGTTATCTGTTGGAGCAAGAATCCTCACTTCTGTGCCAACTCAACTCTTTCTAATCAGTTGCACCAATTGTCTTACAGTTTTGAACAGAGCTGAGATACGATCTATGTACGCTTGTTCTTAAACTCATCCAACTCCTGAATCATTATTCGAGTTATATGTGTGCCATATATCAGACCAAAATTCAAGGCATGCATCCCTCATTATATAGCTACCTACCACTAAATAATAATAGGGCCACGATCACAATGCCTTATTAACAATATATATTTCATCAAAACCTAAAAGCAGTGTAGTAATTGATCAACCACAACCTGATTACTAGAGCGGATAACAACGATCTTGAAGACTTACTCACACACAACAGATTATATCATGACAGAAAAAGATAGAATGAGTAACACACAAAAGGTATTAACCTTACCTCACTATGATTAAAGTTTTTTGAAGAAATGAAGTACATGTCCCTTCCCCCCTCAACTCCTTTTTTATAGAGATGAGGAGGAAGGTTCAGTATAATAAATTAGGACTCTATGACGGTGAGGGTTGCCGAATCAAACTAGGATCTATGACGGCTAAGAATTACCGAGTCAAATTGGACCCTCTTTGTCGGCTAAGACATACAAGTAAACTAGGACACTATTTCGGCTAATGATAAAGACTAAATATATAAATTTCCACCTTAGGCTTTATATTAGCCTATACCAACACTCAGAAATTCCAAGCAGTGTTGTAACTTGTGTCCATGTACCACCTTCGTCAAGGCATCCGTAGCATTGTGTTCAGTACCCACCTTCAGAACTTCAACTGTCTTTGCTTCCAAGACCTCTCTGATAATGTGATAGCGCACATTGATGTGCTTAGTCCTTTCATGAAAAACATGATTCCGCGATAAGTGAATAGCGCCCTGATTATCATAATTAACTGCCACTTTGTTAAGCTCCACGCCTAACTCTCTCAAAAGTCCCCTTAGTCAAATAGCTTTTTTCACAGCCTCCGTAAGGGCCATATACTCCGCCTCTGTAGTTGAAAGAGCCACCACATGTTGTAGCGTTGCCTTCCAGCTTACAACACATCCCTATACTAAAAATGCGTAACCAGTGATAGATCTACCTTTATCCGGATCTTTAGCGTACTCTGAATCAACAAAACCTATTACGTCCACATGGTTGTCACGATTTGTCCCATACACCAAACCCACGTTTGCAGTACCCCGCAAATATTTCAAAATCCACTTCACTGCTTCCCAATGATTTTTACAGTATTCGCCATATATATGCTGACTATATCTTACCGCATACGCTAATGGGGGGCTGGCCTTGATGCAACACCATCAGGTACATTAAGCTACTCAACCGCATTTGCATACGGCACCTTGCTTTGGCACCTTACTCATCCTTTCAACATCACAATCCCTAACCGGACAATCCTTCAACGACAGCTTGAAGTGCCCACCCAATGGCATCTTAACCGATTTCCCATTGTCTATTCTAAAATTATTCAAAATCTTAGAAACGTACCCGGATTGTGACACCCTCAGAATCTTGCGACTCCGATCCCTGACGATCTCCATACCAAGAATCTTCTTTGCTTCCCCGAGCTCCTTCATGTCGAACTCCTTTTTAAGCAAAGACTTGGTAGATCCAATCTCAGCCTTGCTCTTACAAGCAATCAGCATATCGTCTACATATAACAGTAGATAGATATACTCACCTGGTGCATAACTCCTGTAATATACGCAGCTGTCGTAACTGCTACGCTTGAACCCGTTGCTCAGCATGTACTCATCGAACCTCTTATACCATTGCCTAGGTGACTGCTTCAAACCATAAAGGGATTTCTTTAACAAACATACCTTGTTACCTTGTTCATATCCCGGTGGCTGCTTCATGTAGATCACTTCTTCAAGATTTCCATGTAAAAATGCCGTCTTTACATCAAGCTGCTCCAGCTCATAATCTTTACACGCAGTCAATGCAAGTATAACCCGAATAGATGTGTGTCGAACTACCGGAGAAAATACTTCATTGTAATCAATACCTGCCCTTTGTGTGAATCCACGAGCCACCAACCTTGCCTTGTACCTAGGCTTTTGAACACCTTCAATCCCTTCCTTTATCTTGAATAGCCATTTAGAACTCACCAGCTTTTGCCCAGCTGGAGGATCTACTAATTCCCAGGTCTTGTTCTTCCTCAGAGAATCCATCTCTTCTTCCATAGCAGCTTTCCACTTAGAACTGTCTTCACAAGCAACTGCCTCTTGGTATGTCAATGGTTCATGAGTATCTTCTTCCTCTGCTGCAGCAAACGCGTAAGCAGCCATATTACTTTCATCTCGAAACCTCAAAGGTTTCGTTCTTGTCCTTCGCTCTCTATCCCGAGCCAACTGATAATCTGTGAGATCTGGTGTCTAGTCAGATTCATGATCCCCTGCATCTTCATCATCGCTATCTTCCTGATCTATCTGATCTTCCTCAGGCGTATGATTATTAAACCTCTGCAGTTCCACCTCAACCTGTAATTCCTCAACAGACTTATCACCTGCACCAGAATCCTTCAACGTGTCTTTGTACATGACACTTTCATTGAAGACCACGTTTCTGCTAGTGACTATTTTAGGTGATTCACCATCAAGCCTATATAGTCTGTACCCCTTCACACCCTCGGGATACCCCAAAAGAACGCATTTTATCGCTCTCGGCTCGAGCTTACCTTGTTTATCGTGTGGATATGCGACACAGCCGAAAATCCTCAACATCCCATAATCACTTGGATGTCCCGACCACATCTCCATAGGTGTCTTTTTCTCAATCGCTGTCGATGGTGACCTATTGATAAGATATGCGGCCGTACATGTCGCTTCCGCCCAGAAGGTCTTGGGCAACCCAGACTGAATTAATAAACAGCGTACCTTATCCATGAGAGTTCTGTTCATACGTTCTGCTACCCCATTCTATTGCGGCGTCCCGGCAACTGTCAAATGTCTAGCAATCCCACTCTCAATGCATAGCTGCTCAAACTCCCGGTTACAGAACTCAAGACCATTATCCGTCCTCAACTTCTTAACCGTCCTCCCAGTCTGATTCTCTACTAATTGCTTCCACTCTTTGAACTTTCCAAATGCTTCGTGTTTGAACCTGAGAATATAAACCCATACCCTCCTGGAATAATCATCAATAATAGATAAGAAATACCTCTTACCTCCCAATGATTCCACCTGAGACGGACCCCATAAGTCTGAATGAACATAGTCTACCACTCCCTGAGTAGTGTGCCTTCCTACACCGAACCTGACTCGATGTGACTTTCCCAGAACACAATTCTCACAAAAATCGAGCTTACCTAGACTCTCCTTGCCAAACAGACCTTGCTTTTCCAGCACCTGTAGTCCCGCCTCACTGATATGTCCTAGTCTTTTATGCCAAACCTGTGCAAGACTGTCCTTTTCTTCAACACTAGCATTAAGCTCACCTGCCATTGCATGGCCATCCAAAGAGTATACGCAATTATCCCTTCTTGTTCCAGATAAAACAACCCTGGAACCATTAATCACCTTGACTTTGCCCGACTGCATTTTTACGGTAAATCCCTCTTTTTCAAGAGTTCCCAGCGATATCAAGTTTCTTTTCAATTCAGGAATATACCTGACATTGTTTAACACAAAACTTGACCCATCTCTCAGTTGTACCCTCACCTTGCCAATACCTCTGATTTTACACTCCCTGTTGTCACCCAACTGTACACTGCCCCCATCGCATTCTAGAAAATCAAAAAATATCTAAACCTGGTGTCATGTGGTTATGAACATTCCTGAATCCATGATCAAATCTAGCCGAGCCTGTGTGCTCATCACACCATCATCACCTCAGAGATCGTCATAAGTCGAACATTAGTGCTTGGATGATCATCTTTCTTGATTGTACCTATTGACTTCTTACGATTATTCTTCGGACAGTTCTCTTCAAAGTGATTCCTAGATGGAAAATATTGCACTTACTTGAGTCTTCCACCTCGAGACTTCAATCTTGACTTCCCCTGACTGACGTGAATCCCTACGATCAGTTATTCCCCTCACATATAACCCTTCACCATCATCCCCCTTCGCCTTAGACCTTTCTTTGATTATTTTGAATTTAGTGTGGCCATCACGTCCTCCAAAGTCAAAGCTTCCCATCCATAGAGCAAGGTATCCACAAAATGTTTGTATGATGCTGGTAAAGAAGTGAGTAATAATAAAGCAAGATCTTCATCCTTGAATTTTAACTCAATATTTGCTAAATCAAGAACGATTTTGTTGAACTCATCTATATGCTCGGAAATATTTCGTCCAACCGGCATACATAATGTATACAACTTCTTCTTTAGGTATAACTTGTTGGCCAATGACTTTGTCATATACAAAGTCTCGAGCTTTGACCAAACCCCCGCTGTAGTCGTCTCTCCGGTAACCTCTCTCAAAACCTTGTTACCTAAACACAAAATTACGGCACTGTGAGCTTTCTTGTTTAGCTCAGTTTTTGTTTGAGCTTCCATATCCGCGGGTAAAACCTCCAGCACTGCTTCACATCCATGTTGGATTAATAACGCACGCATCTTGATCGTCCATAACCCGAAATCACCAGTTCTATTAAATTTCTCGATGTCAAACTTGGCTCCCGTCATTCTTTTTCCCTTCGTCGATTTGCTAAACCTTGTGATAAATCCTCACAATCACAAAACTACAAAGTCCCTTGTGCAAAAACCCTTCAAAGTAAATAATCTTTTATTTTAAAAATGATACCCTTTAAAATCAATATTTA
>BQNB010038690.1:0-35994 GCA_026074375.1 Tanacetum coccineum | reverse complement strand
AAGGAGTCTCTTCTTTTTCTTTATGAGGTATCTTATTTAAAAGATAAGTAGCCGTCAGAATGGCTTCCCCCCATATGTCCTTGCTTATACCAGAACTAACCAACATGGCAGTAACCATTTCTTTCAACGTACGGTTCTTCCTTTCAGCAATACCGTTTTGCTGATGTGAATAGGGAGCAGTGAACTCGTGTCTTATTCCATGTTTTGCACACAACTCGGTGAATGGAGACATGTATTCACCTCCTCTATCACTTCGTACAACCTTGATTTTCTTACCAAGTTGATTCTCAACTTCGGTTTTCTATAGAACAAACTTGTCTATAGCTTCATCTTTACTTTTCAACAAGTAAACATAGCAATACTTTGTACAATCATCAATAAACGTGATAAAGTACTTATTGCCACCCTTCGTAGGCAGTGATTTCAAATCACATATGTCTGTGTGTACCATATCAAGTGGTTTAGTTTTTCGCTTAACCGATTTGAAGGAGGTTCTTGTAAGTTTGGCTTCAACACAAGTTTCACATTTATATTTAGAATCAATATGAAAGTTTAGTATTCTATTAAATTTAATCAAACGACGCATTAAATTAAAATTTACATGTCCAAGACGACCATGCCACACATTAGAAGACTCAATCAAGTAAGCAAAAGAGTTCATTTTATTGATTTCATTATTGACAACCATTACATTGAGCTTAAACATACCATTCATGGCATAACCCCTACCAACATACATTTGATTCTTAGACAAAACAAACCTATCAGACTCAAAAACTAAACGAAAACCAAACTTGTTTAACAGCCAACCAGACACAAGATTCTTACGAATCTCCAGAACATACAAGACATTAGTCAACTTGAGCTCTTTCTCAGATGTTATCTTCAAAACAACATCTCCTTCGCCCTTGATATCAGCAGTTGTAGAATTGCCCATATATAGCTTCTGTCCATTGTCAACTGCTCTGAAAGAGTGAAACATACTCTTATCAACACACACATGATGGGTTTCCCAAGTATCAATCCGCCAATCACCATGGTTAGTAGCTACCAGTTTTACCTCAGAAATCATGGCACACGTGTCAAACACCATCGCAATCATGTCCACATTATCATTCACCATATTTGCTTGACGTGGATTCACACGCTTCGGCATCTTGCAATTAGCAGCATGATGACCAGGCTGGTCACAATTGTAGCAAGTCCCCTGGAACTTCTGTTTTACAATCCTAGCTTTAGGAGCAAGGCACTCAGACTTCCCTTTGCTCTTCTTGTCATTCTTCCTTTTGTCTTTACCTTTTCCCTTTAGATTAGACCTTGAAGATGACCCAACATGCTCAATCATAGTAGCCTTGGCAGAATCAGGTGTATAAGTGTCTTTCTGAGCCAACCTGTTGTCCTCTTCAATACGAAGATGAACAACCAAGTCTTCAACACTCATCTCCTTTCACTTATGCTTCAAGTAGTTTTTAAAATCTACTCAGCTTGGAGGTAACTTTTCAATAATCGTAGCAGCTTGAAAAGTTTCACTTAATTCACTCAAGGTCATTCCCTCAGCATGAATGTCGTGTAGCAGAACCTGCAGGTCTTGAACCTGACTGACCACGCTCTTTGAATCAACCATCTTGTAATCCAAAAACCGAGCTACCACGAATTTCTTTGTACCAGCATCTTCTGTCTTGTACTTGCGTTCCAATGACTCCCATAATCTTGGGCTGTCGTGGTCTTGCAGTACACAGTTATACTAAGGATCTATCAAACCATGCAGAACATAATTGTGTCTCAATGAAGTCTGATCTGTTTATTTGCTCACAGCTTGCACAGCCTGTGCGTTAGTGGATTGGACTTCGGCAGGAGGTTCAACCTGAGGTTGCTGGTTTCTTTTCAAGAACCGCGCTAGGCTAGGTGGTGAGTTAGAAGAAACATCTTCGGTTGCCACCTCTTACAATTCTGACCATTGAATTTTTCTGGTTTCTCAGCATATTTGCCACTGCGTTGGTAACGGCCGCCCCGGTTGTGTTTAACAACAGTTGGAGGAGTTTGAGTGTTAGTCATACCCTCCCTCCCCCAATGAAAGATGTACACACAAACAGTCAAACAAACTGTAAATCACTCGGTATCCGCTTGTAACCGTTTGCTTCAAAAGAAAACTCAGTCTTGGTTTCAATGAATAAATTAGATCAGTTTATCTAAATCAAAGCTTGGTTTAAATACGCCAAATGATTCGTAAATTATTATCGATCTATTAAATGCAATTAAATCTGTTTTGTAATCTGATTTCCACGAAACTCTATCTAGGGTTTTCGACTAGGAAATAGTTATAAGAAAACTTGTTATCTATTATATCAAATTAAAAGCGTTTTAATTCTGTGTAAACAGAATCTGTTTTAAGACTGTTGGGAAACCTGCATACTTTTAATAGCGTAAATCGAATAACGTTAACAAGTAAATGAACGGAAAGAATTAACAGATAATTAAAGCAGTAAACGAACGGGCTACGTGTTTAACACGATTCCCTTAAAACAGATTCGCCGTCTGTTTCCCAGGGTACAACGTCCAAAGCTGTTGTACAGCCGGACTAGACAATCTGACCTGAAAGATTACGGAAAGAATCGAGGTTTATGATCGCCGGAACTGCTGGAAAGATCGCTCAAAAGCTGCTGCGTTTGGTTTATTTTGGAGTTCGTTTTCTGTATATCAAAAACTGAATGAGACGGTTCAATATATAGGAAACCCTATCTTGGTCAACAAGCCAAAGATAGTTGCTGAAATTCAGCCGGGTCTATCTATACACGATTTTGAATTGTTGATAGATTCAACATTTGAACCTCAAGAATATTCTGGAACCTGAACCTTACAACAAAACTGGTAGCAAAAAGATAGGCGCGTAGGCGAACCACCGGAGCTGAGTTACAATTTCCGGAACAGAACTAGAACCTGATCTTGCATACAAAATTTACGGATACCAAAAGATAAAAATAACAGCCGTCACGACATAGCTAGAACCTGAACTAGCAGCAGAAAATTTATTGCCCAGCTTATAATGTATTTAACTTTTAATTAGTGCCATCTTATTATTGTTATAGTGAGGAATTCCGCAAGACATCCATGAAAAAAAAATCCAACTGTAAGTACTACATAATCAGAGATTACATGACTCTTATTCAGAGTGATTTATTGTTCAACCGTTTTGAAGGAGGTCAAAAAATTTACGTTATACTGAGGGTTTACTAACATCAACCATTGAAATGTAAACAACTAAAACGCGTCGCAACTATGGCAGCAACACCGAGAGTAGCAACACCAGGTTGTTGGTGAGAGAGAAAAAGTGGCAGCCAGCAAGCTAAAAGACAATGAGCAACACCCCGTTGTAGGCCAAATATTACAAAGTTTTAGCTATTTAGTATGATATCCTTTATTGGTTAATATTTTTGTACACATGCAATAGAGTTTGAACTGAGCTACTCTCTCTTTAGTACTATTATTTGAAATATCAGTTTAGTGTTCAGGTAGTGTGGCAAAATGCAGTAATACAATATGACATGACCGGGAGTAACATAGAAATAGAAAATGTATCATTAGAGTTGAAAGGGATTTCTGTTCGACTAATGTGGCCATTATTTAACCAGGTCTGATGCTTCTTGAATTTTAGATTCATACCAGTTGAAACAACTAAAGTAAGTTCGCTCTTGGATCATTATTTATTTTAGTAATTTTGCTTAAAAAGTTGATATAAGCAAAAGATTCAATTAAAACATTTTGCTTGAACAAGTAGTTACAACTGATGTGATCACAACGGTCTGAATGTTCGTTTACATTAATAATAACACTTACTTTTGTTGGGATACCTGCATACTTTTATTAGCGTAAATCGAATAAGTTCAACAAGTAAATGAACGGAAAGTATTATAGTTATTTTAAGCAGTTAAACGGAACATTGTCGTGTTTAACACGATTCCCTTAAAACAGATTCGCCGTCTGTTTCCCAGGGTACAACGTCCAAAGCTGTTGTACAGCCGGACTAGACAATCTGACCTGAAAGATTACGGAAGAGATCGAGGTTTAAGATCGACGGAACTGCTGGAAAGATCGCTCACAAGCGGCTGCGTATGGTGTATTTTGGAGTTCGTTTTTTGCATATTAAAAACTGAATGAGACGGTTCAATATATAGGAAACCCTATCTTGGTCAACAAGCCAAAGATAGGTGCTGAAATTTCAGAAGGGTCATATCTATACACGATTTTGAATTGTTGATAGATTCAACATTTGAACCTCAAGAATATTCTGGAACCTGAACCTTACAGCAAAAAGATAGGCGCGTAGGCGAACCACCGGAGCTGCATTCGTGTCCGCAGGTCGCGCGGGCTCGCATGAGTTCAGTGGAACCGAACCCATCTTGGCCCAGAAATCCATTTTTTGCACCCCCCCGCGCGTAGGCGTGGGAGCATAAACCCCACAAAGGAATTTAGAGGTCACTACAAAAGGTTCTTTTAAACCATTCACAATTCTCAACTTTGGCGATGTGGGAGAGTTCTTGGTTCCCAAGATTTTGTGTTCCAGTGTCCTACTTTTGGAAACGTTAATCTCATTCATACTTACTCCATTTTTGGACACCACTTTAGCTCATTGCGTATGATCTCTTGGAGGAGAACGCAAAAGCCCCAAATCTAATATAAAAGATTAATCTACATCTAATATATTAAATAGTGTCCAAAAGTTTGCAAATCTCACTTTGCTAATTACCTTATTTTCCAACAATCCTAACATATTGGTGATCGGTCAAAACACCACGAAAATTTCGGCATTATTTTCTGCGATTAAGGTCCTGCATAGGGATTGGTAGGTGTGACCTTTGAACCTTCCCTTGTGATTGATGCACATTAGTCTCATTGTATGAGTTGACGCGATTGCTTTGAACTCAACAACCCGTTTATTGTAGACGAACAATTAAACACTCACTCAGGACTCTCCCTGACTTGTCAAGTCCTTGTACAAATTCTGATGAAATAAATGAATGATAACTTTACTTTCAAAAACGACTCTTTTTGAATCGTTTTCTATGATTAGGACTGTTGTACCCTTGAAGTAATACCCCAGATTAGCTTCCGCTGCTATATGTAAAAATGGGGGTGTTACAGATTGCCAACGTGGCAATCCGTTGTGAGGTCTTGTGTTTGTTGTGTGAGTGATCCTAGTGCAAAATCCATCTTCTCTTGTGCTTCTTGCCATAGCCACGTGTGATTCTCGCTTAAGTTAGCCAATGAGAGCTCATGATTTGACACAATTATCCCTGCCATTTTGATGTAGACCACTTGGATTGTCCATTTTATCCTTCAATTGAGAAAAACCCTTTGTTTTGACCATGGGTAATCTTTGGAGAAGCTGATGAACAGTAATTGGATTTACCCGCCTATTTTAAAACTGAAAAGGGGTAAATATGTTTGAACTTTGAGAAATGGCAAGATCAGTCATTGTCTTTGTGTGTAATAAAAGCCTAAGTGTAAAATAACTTTTAAACTTGGCATCTTTGGCCCCTGGAGTTTATTAAAAGGGAAATGGGCTTAGAAAATGGGCTTTCGATCCGGGTAAGAATAAAAAGGGTTTAAGGTAAGTTTAGGGCCCATTAAGCCTTAGGGACCATTTGTGTAACTTTTGGAACTTGAGGGACTTAAATGGAAACATTGGGATTTTTGTCTTCTAGTGGTTGACTTCTGTTTGACCAAGGTTTGACTTTCTTTGACCGAAGCTTGACCATAGTTGACTTTTCTTGGCTTTGGCTTTGAATCCTTGGCTTCTTTTGTGCTCTTCTGATTTCCATGTTCGTGTTTGCCCGTTTTTGACGGTTTTCTTGTGATATTTGTCTTATCCATACCTGCACACACAAAACACAAAAACAAGTATATTTTTGCCATTTTTAGTCTGTTTTGGGTCATTTAAGGTCATTTTTGGTATAAACAGATATGTGTATTTTACACTTATCAATGCTATGTAAACAAACTAGATCAAATAAATATACTTTTTGATTTGAATACAGTAATTATTTTCTGTCAATTTAAGTTTCTACAAAATCATCAAGTTTAGCATTCAAATCACTTAATATTGGTAAGAGAAATTATAAATTCAATTTGAGAAAAGAAAGTCAAATCATCTTAAGTTTGTCATGTCTTGAATTATATCTGTCTATACGTCTATCTCTACTCCTTATAAAGGAAATTTGCCAATACCTTGAATTTTCAACATTCAATCTTGAAATCTTCAAACTTGAAAGTTAAAAACATCTAATTTAAGAAATGTTGAGAATTAATACATGTCTAATGTTGAGAATTAATACACGTCCAGCTTTAATTGGAAATGTTGAATGCTAATTTTAGGAAAAGATGGAAATGAATGCTAATTGAAATGCGTTTCTAATTGAAATGCTTGAAAGTTGAGAAAATTTTGAAACTGTCACATTAAAAACGTCAAATAAATGCTAATTGAAGACTCACATATCTCTTGAAAGTTGAGCAAAACGATTTTATTTCTTGAATGTTTGTAACCGCCCTTGAACTTTGAGAACTTATATTACAAATATATATAGGGTATAATTTTGAGAAAGATAAAATTTTTATTACGAATATAGAAATGATTTGAGAAAGTTAAAACAAAAGAATGCATTTTAAATGATGAAAATAAATAGAAACTTATGCCAATCGTGTAGAAATATATGAATTCTTTATAAATTTTATGTCACTATCGTGTATTTTGGGTTGAAAGAGTTCAAACCTAAAATTTGATAAGTATAAAATGAATTATATATAGTAAAAACATTGTATTTTGGTTATTTGTCAACCGTGTATTCTACTTATTTTCCGGAAAAGATTTTATAAATTCTTATGCTAATCGAAATTGATTTTCAATAAATAGTTTTTCAAACCTTTTTTACATCATATTTCCATAATCTTTTATTAGACAATTATTTTCATTACTACATAAATACGCAACATTTACCTCATTTTTTGAAATTAAAGAATCTTGAGAATTTAAAATGTATAAATGGCAACGGTTAATCTCTAATACTTGAATTTGACATTTGTTTAAAAGAAAAAGACATTGCATTGATGAGACGGTTTCAATGCAATTTTCTTAGAATAGTATGTTTTGAATTCAAAAGATTGGTATAAGTACATTAAAAACATAGTTAACCTTTTTATTAGAAAACTCAATTATGAAACTTTCATTACATGTTCTTTCTATAGTTAATCATAATAGTATGAATAACAAGCATATCTAAATAGATCGTATTCACTAATTTTCCTTAATTGTGAATATTTAAGAGTAATATTTTTGACATATATTAAAGTCTTTTGGGGATCCACTTGATGGTCAATATAAATTTCATTTTGCTTTAAATGCAATGAAGGTTAAAAATTCAATGGTCTTCATGAGCTTGATGTTATAACGGGTTGTTATATGTTCTTTGATACATGACAAAAATTATTATTTAAGGTGAATTATCACAGGTCACAATATTTTGATATCTTCACGTATTATGTTTGAACATTACATGAAAAACGTACCACAATATTGCATATTCTTAATTATCAGCCGCTAGGGATTTTCCGTGCGTGCACGGGTATTCGTCTAGTACTCCTTATAAAGGAGATTTACCCAAATGTTGAAACTAGAAATCTAGAAAAGTAGAAATCTAGAAAAGTTAAAATCTAGAAAAGTTGAAAATCCTTATTTTAAGAAACATTGGAAAAATAAAATCATTATAACCTATGAATTAATAATAGCAAACGAAACAGATATGTACACTCAGTCAAACGAAACTAGTTGCCTCATTAATTAATTGATTGACTCATTTTAAGAAACATTGGAAAAATTAAAATCATTATAACCTACGAATTAATAATAGCAAACGAAGCCAAATGAAACTGATTGCCTCATTAATTAATTGATTGACTCATTTTAAGAAACAATGGAAAAATTAAAATCATTATAACCTACGAATTAATAATAGCAAACGAAACTGATATGTACACTCAGTCAAACGAAACTGATTGCCTCATTAATTAATTGATTGACTCATTTTAAGAAACAATGGAAAAATTAAAATCATTATAACCTACGAATTAATAATAGCAAACGAAACTGATATGTACACTCAGTCAAACGAAACTGATTGCCTCATTAATTAATTGATTGACTCATTTTAAGAAACAATGGAAAAATTAAAATCATTATAACCTACGAATTAATAATATCTATACTTCTATACTTATACTTATACTTACTCCTTATAAAGGGGATTTACCTAAACGTTGAAACTAGAAATCTAAAAAAGTTGAAAATCCTTATTTTAAAAAACATTAGAAAAATTAAAATCATTATAACCTACGAATTAATAATAGCAAACGAAACTGATATGTACACTTAGTCAAACGAAACGGATTGCCTCATTAATTAATTGATTGACTCATTTTAAGAAACATTGGAAAAATTAAAATCATCATAACCTACGAATTAATAATAGCAAACGAAACTAATATGTACACTCAGTCAAACGAAACTGATTGCCCTATTAATTAATTGATTGACTCATTTTAAGAAACAATAGAAAAAATAAAATCATTATAACCTACTAATTAATAATAGCAAACAAAACTGATATGTACACTCAGTCAAACGAAACTGATTGCCTCATTAATTAATTGATTGACTCATTGGTGGGCCCATTAATCTCTCATAATTTTTCATTGACTAGGGTTTGGTAAATCCACTATAAATAGGGATCACAATTGCATGAAAAAATACACAAAAACGTAAACACTTAAAAGCTGCCACCGGGAATTGCTGCAAAAAACGAGGTCGCTGTCATGAATTTCCGCCTCTATGCGCGGGTACACGAGGTCGCTATCGGAAAACGAGTTTTGAAAATATAAAAAAGGGTTTAATTTTACCTATTTTTCGACCAGAATTGGTTGAACCTTGGGTAGAACTAGGTTTCAAAACATTATGTTTGATCTCCCAACCAGAAAAAGAGTTTGATCAAGGAGGAGTCTACACCTCAAATGTCATGTATCAAGAAGTTTTACACGACGAGTAACGTGTGCTGTTAGATTTTATCTCATAATGATGTAATGTTTCACTTTCAATTTAACTGGATGTCTTGTTTGATACAAGTTAAGAATTTCTTGCATTTTATGAGTGTTTGCAATTTCATTTATGTTAAGAATTTCTCGCATTCAAGTACAAAGCCACAACATTATCAATATTGCATATCGTTAATTATCGGCCACACAAGATTTTCCGTGCATGCACGGGTATTCGTCTAGTATTAACAACGATAGAGTTTAAATATGAAGTCTTTTTATAATCACAAGACAATTAACATATGTGTAAGGAGTTGGTAAATGACCTGCGCGTTACGGCGGGGGCTTATGTAAGTCATCACAACCTGAGAATAACGAACGGATCATCAATTAGTTGGCAAGAACACAATTTACACAAAAATTAAGTAAACACTACTACATTCAAATTAAGTTACAATATACAACTGTAGTATGTGGAGAAGTAAATGGAACATTAACCAAATATCTTGCGCGAACAGATACATGATTAAAAACAGATGCCATGTTAGGTGTTATCGCAATAACTGCACCATCAAGGATTTCCTCTTCTCTGACAGATGTTGCCACTAAAATATTAAGTTGACAATGTAATACAAACTATTGCATATGAGAATTGATTACAAAATATTACAGATGAGCATTACAGTAACCTAAAGTTCCCGTGTGTATTAACGGTTTTGATTTGAACGATCGAAGTTATTTAAAACGCACATTCTCTTTTTTGTGTAGTTTCTTTCCAAGCTTGAATCTCAACTGACGTACCTATATTATAAGACAACAATATCAATAGTTCACTCCAATGCGTACTTTCTATTCCGCTTATGCGCAACTGATGTTCAAAGTTATTTAAAATGCACCTTCATCGCCTTATGCGCAACCTGAGTTAACTTCGTTTGTTCATGTGTTTGAGCATCAGTTCCAGCTGCTTCCTTTTGCATACCTATATTATAAGACAACAATATCAATAGTTTCCTCCAATGCGCCTAAATCAGTAATGATGGAACGATAAAAGTATTTCATAAATTAGTGTTACATGTTCCTCTCACGGTTGGTCTGTGAACGTTGCCTAGTATTTCGGTCTCAGATCAACAAAAAGCTGAGACCAATGAGACAGCATATGTATACAAATAAGGACAGGAAATGGAAGAGGACGGGGCAAAAACCAATCTGCACCAAATTGGAATCCACGAGTTCTCTTTAACTTCACATCGTGCTTTGATATGACACACTCTATCAGTGGTATTAGTTATTTGTTAATCTAAACATGACACCTTAACATATATATTGGGTCATATAAAAATTCAGGAAACAAACTAATGTTTGACACATTAGGTGTTTGGATGACAAATCAACTTATTGTTATCTCCATTACAGCAATTCGAGCCAACGTTAATATACTCCCTCCTACGACCGTGCAATTGGTATGTAAGTATTCACGCGTATCACCTATTCTAACAAAACATAACCTGTATTAGCAGCAATACAATGCATTGTAGACGATAATAATTTGGAAAAATGAATGTACAACGACAACAACAATCTCAACCGCATATACCACTAAAAATACCACATGCCTTTATGATAACAAAAAACATCCAAATAAGAATGAGAACGAAAAGAAAAGATACACGTACTTTGTCTGAAAGTAAACATGTGATATTCAGGATGTTACTGTTCTAGTCCTCACCGATGCCCATTCCCATTTTTACGCATGGCTCACCACTTGCAAATCAAGATAGTAGATCGTTAGTACTTTTCGTAGTTATGCAATAGTGGCTGCATAAAGTAGTTACGCGAAGTGTGGCAATTTTAAAAACCATGGATGGGGAGAAACATTAGATATGTCATTTTTCTAATATTCTCTTTATTCTTCGATTAAAAGTCATTAGCTTGAGCTTACTTTAGACAATTACTACTGCATACAACATATCCGAGCTCATGTGTTCAGCCTTAGAAAATCCCATAGTTTCTTTCTCGCCAGACGAAATATATATTTGTAGCCTCAAGTAGTAGTTTTCTGAGATACTTAAAGTTTATTAATGTTGGCTAGTTAAACAAATTTTGACAAATGTATTTCCCAAAAACAAACTGTTTAGAAGCGCTAGCTTTAAGTACATGGTGCTTTCTTTAGGCAATTCAATTTTTGCACAAGATAACTAAAAGAATTAGTACAACTTGTTTCCCAACATAATAAACCTGAACACTATACTATTAAAATAAACCAAAATAAATTGTAAAACCACTAAACTTATAAAAGAGTTAAAATAACAAAAGCCCTAAAATCATAACAAACCCTAATTTAAGAATCTAATATATTTATATAAAATATATATATACTATATATAATATATATATACATAATAGTATTATATATATATATATAGATAAATAATATATGTATAAGCTGTATAAAGAATTTAGTAATACCTTTCTTTGAGCTATAATGAAGTTTACATTCTGATGTGCGAAAGAAATCCGCAAAAACACTACATAACATATAAAAATACACTGATTTTCAATAAATTATGCGATACGAATAACAAGCACGTCTTTCAAAGGAAGAAAAAATATAGATATATGATATGTATAAATATGTATAATATATATGTATAATAAAATATAAGAATATACTAAATAATATTGATAAAATATATATATGTATATATATATATGTATAAGCTGTATAAAGAATTTAGTATTACCTTTTTTGTGCTTATGAAGTTTACATACTGATCGCGAAAGAAATCCTGCAAAATCACTACATAACATATAAAAAATACACTGATTTTGCAATAAATTATCGAGTAAGAATTAACATGCTCGTCTTTAAGGAAGAAAAACCTTTGAGAGGCGGTGGATATTTAGGATAAAACTTTCAGAGGCGGTGGACATATAACGAAGAAAAAAAGACCGACTGGATAGCAAAAGGAAATGGGCCAAGTGAATAGCAAAAAGCAAGGCCTGAATAAGCCCAACAAAGAAGCCCAACCGAATACTTGGAGCCCAAAAAATGCTCCTTAGTGTAGTATGAGTTGGTAAGTGACCCGCGCGTTGCGGCAGCGGCTTATGTATAAGCCTTCACAACCTGAGAATAACGAACTGATCATCAATTAGTTGGCAAGAACACAATTTACATAAAAATTAAGTAAACACTACTTCTATAACAATCCGTTATTTCAGGTCATTTTATGACTCAATACTCTACATTATTTATTTTTAGGGTTTTACGCGTTTGCTTTTAATTTTCTTCGTTTAGTTAAATCGCGTAAACTAAAAATCAACATCCAACGTAAATGGACATCAAACAAGTAAAAGTTTACGTCAAGCAAGTGTTATATAATTATTACGAGGATAATTATAACTCTTCATATTTTATTTTTATTGGTATCTAAAGCCAAAGTTATAGAGAACCAGGTCAAATGTTTTGCTTGGACTATAACCATTTTCAAACATTGCATCATACAAAAGTTTTTCACGGACATACATACACTATTTGACTGCTTACATATCTATATACGTACTTATATTATATTACGTATATTACTATACATGTCTTATATATTATACTTATATAATTTAATTTTATTGTTACAGCAGTCATGTCATCTTTGACAGTTATCTACACGTCGGTATATTTTGATTCTGAGTCATGGAGATTTCAGTGGGTATTTGATGATGAGCCAGTGGCACCTGAGGAGGCGCCATAGTTTCCAGAGCTGGCACCACCATCGCCTGACTACGTGCCTGGACCCGAGCACCCACCATCACCTGACTACGTACCTGGTCCAGAGTACCGAGAGTATGTAGCTCCATCAGATGATGAGGTACCTATTGAGGATCAGCCTCTACTGGCTGATGCTTCACCTACAGCCCTATCATCGGGTTATGTTGCCGACTCTGATCCTTTGGAGGAGGACCCGGAGGAGGACCCCGAGGAGGATCATGCTGAGTATCCTGCTGACGGAGAAGATAATGATGATGAGGAGGAGGGAGAGGATGAGGAGGAAGAGGACGAGGAGGAGGAGGAGCATCTAGCTCTAGCCGACTCTACTACATTACCTGCTATTGACCCTCTCCCCTCAGCTGAGGATATAGAGGCATTTAAGACCGACAAGTCTGCTCCTACACCTCCATCACCACCTACCCATACTAGCCCTACTTATGCTGAGGCACTACTAGGCTACAGAGTAACTATGATTCGGTCGAGAGCTGCATCACCACCACCTGTACCATCACCTAGACTTCGTAGGGCTAGGATATCTGTTCGACCCCAGATACCGATGGCACCTGCTACTGAGGCACTCATTGCTGCGGTTGCTGCTGCACTACCTTCATCATCACCACCACCATCTCCACTTACTTCAATATCATCTCCAATAGAAGGCGTAAACAGGAAACAAAACATTGTTTGGTCTCAACTCACTAAGAAATCCAAAAAACAAAGCAACCTGAACAGACATGTCCAAGTCTCAACAAACCACAATATCTAAAAACGAATCAACCAACGGGTCTCAACTAACTAAAACTCAATTCAAGCCCAAAATCCAAAATCAAAGCAACCTGTAACAAGAGATGTCTGACCAGGTCCCTACTCAAATGTGGAAACGAAGCAACCTTTAACTAGATAGGTCTCAACTAATTACTGTTAGTTTATGGACGATAAATTAATAGTCGTGTGTTAGGATCGAACTCGAGACCACGGGATTGCACACAATACGTAAAGAGTTAACGAATTAATAATTATATTAAATGTAATATATTTATTAAATACATGAAAATGTTTAACGGTCGTTATGTATTTAACGGTAAATGACTAACGAATAAAGGGAAGGACTAACTTTGTAAAAGGAAGTCGAGAACGTTCCGGAACACCCCATAAGGGTGGTGTTCGGCCGGATATAGGCAAGAGGGGAAAAGGAAAAGATTTTTTGTTTCTTTTTCCTAATAGAACTTGACTTGGGCTCTAAGTTTGGTTAGCCTATATAAACAAAGAAATTAAGGGATCAAAGACATAATTTTTTGTATACACAAAAGATCCCTAAAATTTCTTTGTTCTCCTTTGTTGTTCGATCGGCCGAAAATCATCTCCAAGGGATTTTTGTTCGATCGACTTTAAAGCTAGAAACGTTTTCTTGTTTTCAAACTAGTTTTTTGGTTAACTTGTTTCTAAAACGTGTGTACAAGAACGTGATTTAATCTCACTATAGATTAAATCTTGGATCGATTAACAAAACTTGGTAATGTTAGCTATCCTGCATAGCCTGCTAAGTTTTATGGGTAACTCCCAGCTAGTAGGTCTAGTAGGGATTTTGTTTCATCTTTTAGCTATCTTGTATGGCATGCTAAGTATTATGGGTAACTCCCAACTAGCATTGCCTTAGGACCATATTTTCATTTTGTATCTCATCTGTACTGGTCATTTGTAACCAAATTATCATGTAATAGAATTATCGATATTGTTATGTATGAATGTCTATTTTTTATATCATTGTTGATTTCACTTTGGTTGTATATTTCACTTTGTGATATGATCTTATTTTATTTATTATGCATATGTCATTGTCGACGTTTATGCTGTTATGGAAATCTCTAAACGTGTATTACTAATTTTCTTGTGACTTTTAAAGAAGAATGCCGCAAAGAGAACCGCCACAACCACCACCACACTTATGACTGATGCCGCCATTAAGGCATTAATAGCCTAAGGAGTTGCTGATGCTTTGGCTAAGTATGAAGCCCATAGAAGCGGTGGAAATGGCGATGATAGCCATAAGTCTGGAATTGGCAGAAGGACAAAGCGAGCTGCTTATGAGTGAACTTACAGTGACTTCTTGAAATGCCAACCCCTTAATTTACATGCGGTACAAAGGAGTTTTGGTTAACTCAGTGGTTTGAGAAGATGGAGTCTGTATTCTATATTAGCAACTGCACCGTCGCATGCCAGATCAAAGTTTGCTACTTGCACTCTCTTTGGAAATGCTCTAACATGGTGGAATTCCCACATCAAGATTGTTGGTCATGATGTTGCATATACATGCCATGGAAAACACTAAAGAAGATAATGACTGATAAGTACTGCCCAAGAGGCGAGATCAAGAAGCTAGAGATTGAACTCTGGAATCTAAAAGTCAAGGGTACTGATGTGTTGAGCTATAACTAACGTTTCCAAGAGTTAGCACTGATGTGCGGGAGGATGTTTCCAGACTTACGAGGTCAAGAAGTATATCGGTGGACTTCCAGACATGATTCAGGGAAATGTGATGGCGTCTAAGCCCAAGACAAAGCAAGATACAATTGAGTTTGCAACTGAGCTGATAGATCAGAAGATCTGTACTTTTGCTGACCGCTAAGCTGAAAACAAAAGGAAGCTTGATAACTACTCAAGAAACAACCAGAATCAACAGTAGCCTTTCAAAAGGCAAAATGTGGCAAGGGCCTACACTGCTGGGCCTGGGGAGAATAAAGTATACAGAGGATCTAAACCTCCATGTCCTAAATGCAACTACCATCACGATGGGCAGTGTGCTCCCAAGTACACCAACTGCAAGAGGACTGGCTATCTGGCCTGGGACTGTAGGAGTCTAGCTGCTACTGCCAACAACAAGAGAGCCCAAGGGCGAAACAAAGGGTTGTCACTTGCTTCGAGTGTGGAGCTCAGGGCCATTTCAAGAGGGATTGCCCTAAGTTGAAAAATAACAACCATGGAAACTAAGTTGGGAATGGTGGAGCAACAACAAGGGCTTATGCAGTGGGAAATGCAAGGAAAAACATGGATGCCAATGTCGTTACGGGTACGTTCCTCCTAAACAACCGCTATGTTTCTATCTTGTTTGATACCGATGCCGATAGGAGTTTTGTGTCTACTACATTTAGTTTCCTAATTATTATCATTCCAACTGCACTAGACCACGATTATGATGTCGAACTAGCTGACGAGAAAATAATTAGAGCTAATACTATCATACGGGGTTGCACTTTAAACTTCTTAAATCATCCATTCAACATCGATTTAATAGCCGTAGAACTTGGTAGTTTTGACGTCATAATTGCAATGGATTAGTTAGTAAAGTATCAAGGCATAATCGTCTATGATGAGAAGATCGTTTGTATTCCCTTTGGAAATGAGATCTTAATTATTCATGGTGACGGAAGCAACAACGGACACGAGTCTCGATTAAACATCATCTCGTGCACCAAAACTCAAACGTACTTGCTAAAAGGATGCGATATCATTTTGGCACACGTTACCACAAAGAAGGCTAAAGACAAGTCAAAGGAGAAGCAACTTGAAGACGTACCAATTGTTCAAGACTTTCCCGCAGTATTTCCTAAGGACTTATCGGGTATTCCACCAACTCGACAAGTGGAATTTCAAATTGATTTTGTACCTGGTGCTGCACCTGTAGCACGGGCGCCTTATGTAACACCCCAAAATGGGTCGCAGTGGAAATATGTCCGGGAGCGTTACTTCATGAGTACCTTTGCCTAAGATGTGAGAGAACGACCTCTAAATGTGATGTTTGAAAAGAAATATTGTAAAGTTTGGACTCCAATGCACATCAGTTATGTCAAGCATCCTATTCACCTGAGAAAAACATGCTTAAAAGTGTCAACACAAAGTTGGTGTGTTTATAGATTTCTGAAAATGTAAATGTAAATCACAAAAACTATATATACAAATTTACTTTGATACAAGTCCCGCCCATACAAGATTTGCAATGCATAAACTCAAATATATAGGTTTTTAAAATGCGTGTAAACACGAACCACACAAAATGCGTTTGTAAAAATGGTGGAATCAAAGTTTTGTATAAAAGTTGGACCGCAATTGATTAAAGAGTATGATAATTGTAATGAACACAATATCACAAAATGTTTCAAGTATGTATTGTAATGAGCATAATATCATGAAATGTTTCAAGTATGTATTGTAATGAGCATAATATCACGAAATGTTTCAAGTACGTATTCTAATGAGCACAATATCACAAAATGTTTCAAGTATGTATTGTAATGAGCATAATATCACAAAATGTTTCAAGTATGTATTGTAAGGAGTGATTACGATTACTTTAAGTTCATGAAACTGAGGCGTAGACTTAAAAGTATGCCACTTTATTCAAGGCACAATAAGATTTCTAGTGTTTGAAGCTCAATGCTCTGACATGGTATAAGTTCGTTGGTTCGATCTTGAACTAGTGAGAGCTACTCACCCGAACGGGGATTGTCAATCCCCAAATAGATATATTTTATAATAATCACGTTTACCCTCCGAGTAATGAACAGTTAAATCCACTTAAGCTAATCCGTAATCATTCGGGTAAAAGTAAAGTTGTTGCGTCCATAAATGAAAACAAGTATTGTATCCCATTGCGAGATATAAAAATTAGTATGTAAACGAGTTTATAATCAACCATGTAAATGAGTTTGTAAACATTCATGTAAATGAGTATATAAATGAGTTTGTACACAATTTAAACCCAAGTATTTAACCCTAAATACTTCCAAGAAAACCCTAATTCCACTTGAAAACCCTAGTTTCTCTTCTTCTTGAATTAAACCCTTGTTTAATTTACCTAAGCTTCCAAAACACCTTGATATACCTTAGATATTAACCCTAATGATGTTAGTATACTTGTAATCTTGCTAGGATGAAATCTATAATTTGTTTTTGTTATGTATTTTGAGCTGTGGGCTTTTAAGAGAGAAATAGGAGAGAAATTTTGATTATTTAGCTAGTTGATATGTATAAGATAGTCTTACAATGTGCTCCTTTTATAATTCAAGTATTAGCCAAACCACTTAACAAAACCATGGCTTAGATATGGTTTGAGTACAAGAGGTACATGTGCCCTCCTGCTTCCTAGGATGAGGTCTTGCTTAAAGGACATAGATTTGACAATTTGTGGAGAAATGGGAGTGTAAGGTTTACTTGATGGGTTATAACTAGAATGAGGTGACTTTAGTGGAGAGTTTTTGATAAACCACCTTTTATATTCTTATCAGATTGTACATTTTTATAAAATTTACAGAACATTATTTATAAAAATTAATTTGTTTTTATATTACTTTTGATTTATCTGAAATCTATTAAAACTCATAACTTACTCCAATTTAACTCCGTTTCGCTTGTTCTTTATATGTATGGAATCGTGACGAGATAAACTATATAAATAAAATACCCACTGATTTTATAAAAATATGTGTCAAAATAGCTTTAAAATGTTTATAAAATTACTTTTATAACTTTAAATCTTTCAAAACTCGTAACTCATTCGTTTTAATTCCGTTTTTCGAGTTTCTTATATGCTTGGAATCCTCATGACATGTACTACTATTATAAAACATTTGTACATTTTTCTCAGATCTGAAACAGTAGCTATTTTTATAAAATAACTTTTATAAAATACTTTTATATATTTAATTATCGTAACCTTGTAAATGTCATAACTTCTTCGTTATAGCTCGGTTTTTCGAGTTCCTTATATACTTACGATAATCATAATATGTACTATTATGATAAAATGTCTCTTGAATTTATAAAAATTTAAGTCCAAACAGTAAGCTCAAAACAGTCCCTATATATATAAAGTTTATAAACTAGTTTTTATAAATCATTACTTGATTAATTTTGTACAAGTCCTCTAATTTACTTTATACCATATGTCTCACATATTTAGAGTCCTCATATTCATATCCATAAGTCTTGTCCAAGTACCAAGTCCTCGTGATAAATTGTACATAAACTTTGTAATTAAACTTTCAACAAATAAATTTATAAACTAAATCTATAAATTTATTAACACTTATATAAAGTGTGTTCTTGCATTTTAAACATCATTTTACCATAGAAATATTTTAATTCGAATCTTGTTCATGCTTGTAATATTTTATAAACAATAAAAACAAACTCTAGGTGGTGATTAACATAATAACAAGTATATTAAATGGGTAAATGAATAAATAGAAAGATTAGGGTTATGTTTAGACCTTAGAAGAGTGTAGGATGATGAAGAACACAAAATCAAACCCCAAGTTACAAACTCTAAATTGAAACCCTAATCAAGAAAACCCTAGTTTCTTTATGATTCAAACCCTTAATTTATCAACACCCAAGGTTCCAAATCACCTTGCTACACCTTAGATATAATACCTAAGAACACTAGTATACTTGTAATCTTTGTAAATAAAAAACTATAGAAACCCTAGTATATATATGAGCCGTGGGTTTTGGTTATAAAACATGAGAGGAAATGGAAAGTGTGCTTGTAAGAAGTAAGAAGTGCATGTTAATTACTCCTAGGTCTTTCATTTTATAGTTTAGAGTATAAAAACCATTAACAATACCATGAGAGTATAAATGGTTTAGCCTAGAAAGAAGGATTGGCTAGAAAGAGGGGGAGGGTACAAGTGATGTGCCAATTTCTAGTAAAATGGGTTTAGGGTACTCTTGAGTTTGATATTAATTAGGAAATGAGATACTAGTGGGATTTATGATTTATTTATGTTCCATCCTTTGCATATTCGACCATAAGACTTATTTAAATAGAAAAATGATTTAATTTTGGGTATTGTGTATAATGGTGGGTATTTGTTTGAGTATAGATAGGTACTGGTGCTTTCGGGTATGCCTAAATGTATTTTATTGTGAAACGTAGACGTTTTATGTAACCAATAAAAATAAAACATGAAAAGTTATAAATTATCCTCGTAATAATTATATAAAACTTGCTTGACGTAAACTTTTACTTGTTTGATGCCTGTTTACGTTGATGTTGATTTTTAGTTTACGTGATTTAACTAAACGGTTAAAATTAAAAGTACCCGCGTAAAAGTTTAAAATAAATAGTTGAGTATTTATTGACGTAAAATGACGTGAAAATGAGGATTGTTACAGTCTCCCTATGTTAAAAGAATTTCATCCTGGAATTCAGATTGAGTTACCTTCCAGAATGGTGTCGGTGAAGAGGTGCGGTTACTTGTTGTGGATTACTATTTTTAATCCTCCAAGAACGTGGTAACAAATTTTGTTTTCTTAATATAGAGAGTCTCATTGGGACGGGTTTCAAATCCTTGTATATACCACTTAAGATTTTTCATCCTCGACATCTTCCTCCTTAATTGCCTCAGCTTAAACGTTCAGGTTTCAAATTTATTGTGATGACTAAAGTTTGAATCCTAGTGGTCTTGTCCGTTCCTTTCGGCTTAAAGCGTTAGTTATAACATTCTCTTTTCCAGGATGATAACGGATTTTATACATATGATGGCATTACCAATACTAAGTTATATGGCATTGTGTCAACGTTGAATGGGTGATTTAATAAATTCCCTAATAGCGAGCAAATTTGATGGTGAATTGTCCTAGGGCGACTAGTGATGCGTCTCGACTTTTCGGCTTAGGATTTAGCGTAAGATGATGTCGACTTTATATAGTAAGGTGGCGTAAGAGTCTACTTAGTTATCATGATTATTAGCTTGGTTCCTTGTGATAAATACGTTTTATGGATACGCACACAAAATTTTGTTTCTCAAGAATATCAGTAGAAAATTAATTTTTGACAAAAGTTTCTAAGGTGATTACTATTTAGCATGGCATGGTCCTTCCTGAATTATACATAGGTGATCAGGCTATGTATATTTGAGGGCTAACGATGCGATGCTCATTTTTGTCAAATAGTACTATGTATAAAGTAGTGTCAAAATGGTTTACAATGTGAGAAAATATTTCACAAGATAAGAAAACAAGATAGTTTATCAGGGGACAACAAAATGATTTGTGAGATGACCGTACGATAATTTATAAGACAATAGCTAAATAGCTCAAGATAGTAAAATAATTTATGCGACAGAAACAAAATAGTTCCATAAGATAAAAATAAGATGTTAGTTTATTTTATATAGTAAAATAATTTGTCAATGATAGTAAAATGGTTTATCATGTGATAGTAAAATGCTTTATAAAGTTATAATGTTTCAGAGAGTGGTTTGCATGAATAAATGGAAAATTGAAGTAAAATTGACGAAATTTTCATGACTCATTAATTTGATAGATAATTAAAAATCATCCACACAGTACAACGAACATGTAAAAGGAAGTATAACGCGAATTCCTTAAAGGAAATAAAGTATATGATGGTTCCAACTTAGGTTTCACTAGGTAAGACAGGTTACAAGATGACGTAGGTGTTTCAGCAGTATGAGGCGGGCGTTTAATTCGAAGTTGCATGATGAGGTAACTAGTGGGATAGGCGGACTGTGATAAGTTTTAATGTTATGTAAAACGATATTATGCAAAGTCGTGAAAGAGTTTTAAAGACCATCGTGTCATTCACAATGTCTTGAGAAAGTCATAGTATTTATATAAATAACTCTTATATACATAAATGTAAAATATCTGCAAGAGAAGGTAAGTATAGTAATGTAAGAAAGTAAGCAAGTAGTGTGTGTGCACATGAAAATGTTTGATGTGATACAATGCTTGTGAAAACGGTTATAGTCTAGGTAAAATATGCAACCTAGTTCTCTATTAACTTGGCTCTGAATACCAATCTGTAACACCCCCAAAATGGGTCGCAGCAGAAATATGTCCGGGAGCGTTACTTCATGAGTACCTTCGCACAAGATGTGAGAGAACGAAGAAATTGTAACAACCCAAGTTTCAGGTCAACGTTTATCCCAAGCTAAGATAATTATTTTTGCTACGTAATTAATTATAGTCGTTTATGCTATATAAGGTTTGATGAAAATTTCCATTTATAGGATAATTTCAAGCCGTGATTGAGTTTCTATTTGTTTTTAGCGTCTAAGAAAGTCAGAAAAATTTATATTGTTGCTCAGAGAGCATGATTATGTTATTTTTGTATTTTATGGCGTTTTCCCGTGTTTTTGTAAAAACCATGTTTAAAGGTCGTGTTTTACGTGGTTTAACGTTTTAAAGTAAATTTAGTGATACGGATTTAAAATATTTACTAACGTGGTATAACCCGAGTCTTTGGCCGATTTTATTAACGACATAGATGCTTTGTACTAGTTTTAAAAGGGCTTAAGGATGGAAGGACTAAAATTGCCAAAGTGCTAAAATTGTTTTCTATAAATAGGACACTTATACACACACTTATAACTTTTACTAAAATCATTTTCTTCCTCCTCCTCCCTAGCTCCACGAACCGACCACCCTTCACCACCACTTTCTGATCAAATCTCCGACATGCAATTAAATCCTTTTACATATTATTAATCCTTGTTTCAAGAGCTACAAATCCCACTATTAAAATCCTACATGCATTAAGATTTAGAGAAGTTAGATTTTTGGGTTGTTCTTGATGTTTTCGTGTATAAGGGGGTGTTCAAAGTAGATAGATTGTTGTTATTAGCAAGAGATTGTGTTGGAAAAGGTTTTGTTTGTTTGGGTTTGGTGTTCGTCCGATTTCAAAGACAAGGGGGAAACCATAGTTTGATTTTCTTATAAGCATTGTGAGCTTCTATTTATGTTTATGTATTGGTTAATTTGTGTATATTGCGTGTTATATGATTATTACTATAAGATTCAAGTGCGGAAATTATTAAAAGTGTATTTGGTTATTGATCAAAGTTTGATGGTTAGGTATGATTAAATAGGATAGCTAAACATGTTTTGATAGTCGGATTATGTCAAAAATGTCGTTTTGATAGGTTTTGGGTTGACCAAGTTTGACCAGAAAGTTTGACTTACCCGTAGCGAGTCGAGAAATGTTTGAAAGTTATTTTTGATAATATCAAGTGATAGTGTTCACCTTTAGCTACGTTTCGCTAGGTGGATCGTCACGTAACTTGTAATAATGAACGTTTTATGGCCGAGTCAAGTTTGGTTATTTTTGGGGTAAAAAGTCAACTATGAAGTTTGACTTTTGAAAGTCAAACTTGCGTAAACTTTTGAATATAGTCAATAATGAAAAAAGGGTTCGTAATGTTAGTTAATCGATGACGAAATATGAAGTTCGAATTTCATTATCCTTACTTTCGGTAACTTTCTAAAAATGGAAACGTTGTGGAAAAATGTTGTGATATTATTAGTACGTCAAAGTGAAATGTTTTGCGTCACACTTGAATATTATAGTACATGATTGTATATACGTAATAGTGATATATATAGATGCGAGTATGTATTTTATGAGTTATTATACTTTCAGTCACATATCGCTATATATGTATTATATAGGTCGCAGTTAAGACGTGAAGCTATTTGCGCTTGTTGATTTGATTGAATTGGATATTTTGCTAAAGGTGAGTTCATAGCCTCGCATTTAAATCTTTTGATTGTTTTTAAACCCGCGAGGGGGATGCATGTTTGTTTTATAAAATAGAACACATATGATTTTATGGTATGCTGGACCCGAATATGAGATTGTTTCCGCATAAGTAGCTATTGTCGAAATCCCTTATTTCATAAACTGTTAATCGCCTTGTGAGGTGAACGCTAATGCATTAAATAGATCTATTGGGTTTGACCACCCTGTCCAGGGTATGAATCCTTGTGAATACTCTATCAAATGGACATTTTGTATTTAGAAGTAATAGGTATATGACAATAAATACCTTGTTTTGAGGCACATTAACATATGAAATGGCATATGTATTGTTAACGTTCGGTGTCATGAGCTTATTGCGTGAAAGAAAAGAAGTTGCTATACATTTAATTTGTTGCTTTGTTTTCCCGAGAACTAATTATGTGTTCAAAGATTATTACTTATTGATTATTTTAAACTTTATGAATTTCACTCAACATTGTTGTTGACGTTTTAAACATGTTTTATCCTAGATAACCAAGGATGAAGGCAACGATCGATGGCGTGGAGGTGTCATGCGTATGATGGATTTGTTGAAAGACTACTTGTGTGTTCCTTGTCTTTCAAAAACAATGTCTTAAGTTGTTCTAAAACAATGTCTTTATTTTGAAACAATAGTTTTTCAAAGGTTGTAATGGTTGTGGTTGCGATTCTATGGGGACTTGAACGCGTTTTACTCTGATTAATAATGGAACACATGTTTGCTAAATGTCTCATTTGGGTAGTTTTCTATTATCTTGGTAAATGGTGCTATTTAGTAACACCCAATTGCTAATTCCGCTGCACAATCCAATTTCCTTTGGATGGGGGTGTTACAGAGTGGTATCCAGAGCCTAAGGTTATAGAGATCTAGGTAAGTCTTTTTGAAAACCTAAACTATAACGCTTCTACACGCACGCTAAAACTCCTCGTTAACATTGGTTACATATAGAAAGAAAAGGTTTATTTACATATGTGTGGTATGTATAAATTGTCAGGTATAGGTATATTTGTGCATATGTTGTATGCATAAAGTGTTATGTATTGGTACATTTATGCATGTGTTGTATGCATAGAATATCATGTAATTATATGATAACTATTATTATATATGTTTGAAGTATAATTAAGGTATATACTGAACGAGAATGTCACGAATTGTGAATTTTTATTTGTTGCGCTTTTATGCGAACTGTTATTTTGATAATAGTGTTCCAATAAGAATAAGAAGTGATACGCTATTAAGTATTATATGATATTTTCTAGATTATCATGGTGAATGTAATTCCTCCCGATCATGTGGATGATGTACCCATTGTTGAGCCGAATCAACATGATGATGTTCCTGTTGTTCCCGAGCCTGTCTTAGTGGATGAAGACGAGGACCTAGAAGAGGAAGAATTTGAGGAAGAAGAAGAACCCCAAGAAGAAGAAGATGATATGGAAGTCGACATCGAGGAAGATGAGAATGAGCCGGAGTTGACATATCCTTACGAAGAGGTGGATCCTCTTAACCCTCCGCCGCCTGCTTCTGAGTCAGAGCCTGAGGATGTGATTGAGGTTGAGAACACGATTGAGCACGAGGATGAGACTGTTCCTGCTAGTGTCCATGAGGTAGGTGAGTCATCTACTGCCCCTTTCCTTCGAGAGGACAGTGATGGTCTATTGCCTGGTCTCATGAGGAGGGACATTAACTCTCTTTTTGGTCGGATGGCTTCTCTTTCAAGACGACTGTGTGGTCGCGAGACGGCGCATGCATTGGTCGAAAAGAAAGGAAAAGCAAAAGACGAGTATTATGGTAAGTTGATTTTGGATTTGGGTAATGAAGTGTGTTCTAGTGTGGAGCAAGGAACGGCCGCAATGGAAAAGCTGGTTGAAAAGCTTGGTAATGCTGAAGACAAAGCTGAGTGTAAGAGATTGAAGAAGGAACTGGAAGAAGCAAGGTTTAGTAACACATTCCTTCGTATGCAGAACGAACAAGTTGAGAGAGATCTCTATTAGACTAGAGTTTGAGCTCATGAGTTCTATTAAGAGATGATTCGTAAAGGACTTGTGTTTGAAGAAAGACTGAATGAAGCTATCGATGTTCCGATTGAAGATGGAGAAGAGTCCATCATCTGAGCCACGAGGGTCTCCTCATGATTCTTAGTGGTTTAGTTTCATTAGTAGTATTTTTATTATGTAATCACTAAACTGAATCCTCAGTTAGTAGACTTGATGCTATTGGTTGTAACGATTTGTATCATTTCATGAAACAATGCAACTATGTATTAACACTTTCGTGATGAAAAATGAATGATTGTCTTTTGATTACTACTTGATGTTGTGTGACTGTGATTGATTTGCCATTGTACCATGTTATGAGTTATGAATGCTTATCTGATTATTTTCTGTGTGACGTGACAGAATCATGCCTCCAAAGTCTGCACCTTTGACTCAAGCTGCTATTCGTCGAATGATTAAGGAAAGTGTCGATGTTGTTATCGCTGCTGAGCGGGCAAGACATGCGAATGCCAGAAATGATGCTAGAGGGTCTGGACCAGTTAGGGGTCAAGATGACGCACCTGCTGTTCATAAGTGCACTTTTGCTAGGTTTATGAAGTGCAGTCCTACTGTTTTTCACGGTACTGAAGGAGCTGTCAAATTACAAAGATGGTTCGAGAGAACTGAGAGTGTTTTTGGAATCAGTAAATGTGCAGAGGGCAGGAAGGTTAAGTTTGTTGTTGCAACACTGCAAGGACCTGCTTTTGACTTGGTGGAAAGCTAAAGTGGCAACCATGGGTTTGGAGACTGTAAACCAAATGCCTTGGACTGAGATGAAGCAACTGATGACTACAGAGTTTTTTCTAATAGAAGAACTTCAAAGAATAGAGCACGAACTGTAGAACTTGAAGGTCAAGGATTATAACATTGTTGCTTATACTCAAAGGTTCAATGAGTTAGCTTTGATGTGTTCGAGAATGGTTGAACCAGAAAGAGTAAAAGTTGTTACTTACATCCAGGGATTGATTAATAACATCAAGGGTGAAGTCACTTCTTCTAAGCCTGCTAACCTGAACGAAGCCGTACGCATGGCTTATAAGTTAATGGAACAGAAATCGCAAGCTAGAGATGAAAGAATTTTGGAAGGAAAGAAGTGAAAGTGGGAGAGCTTTCAAAGTGGAAATAGTAGTGGTAAGAGCCGCCATAAAGGCAACTCGCGCCAAACTTTGCAGAATAACCAAAAGCAAGGGAATTGTAACACCCATAAAATTTTGACAACGCAGCGGAATACCACATGGGGTGCTACTTCATAATACACAGCGCTAGATACAAGAGAACGACCTCTAAAAGTGTCGTTTGTAAAACAATCTCGTTGATTTTCTGAAATCAAAATAATAGTTGTCCCATAATTGCATCACCATAAAAAACTTGAATGTAAAGACTCCAATGCACAATCAAATAACCCAACATCCAATTCACCTGAGAAAAAACATTCTTACAAGTGTCAACATTAAAGTATGGTGAGTCCAAAGATTAGTTTAAGTATAAATTAATGTAAGTTTCAAAACATAATATATATAGCCACATGTGACATCACAGTAACCGTTAAAATGTTAAAAATAATATGCACAACCCATTTTAATGTCACCAAAATGTACCAATCATATCCAAAGATTTTATAAAGAATGGCATGGTTGACATTAACTAATGTCACACCAAACATGTTCCAAGAATGTATTTGACGGGTGCCCTATAGTCCCAACGGATCCGACATTTTAAAACGTTGCGTTCCAGTGAAAGATAAGTCACCGAACGGGGTTGGTCAATTCCCGAATAGATCTAAATTTATATCATATCGCGAGGACATCACGCTATATGTTCGATACCGGCGATAGCTAATCACCCGAACAAGGGATCCACTCACCCGAATAGTCTATTTCATAACCATTCGCACTCTCACCCTCCAAGTGATTTTACAGTCAAGTACGCTGTGAACGTATACTTTGTATGTACCCAATCTGAGGCAGTGATTAAAATAATATGTTCCCCTCATTTTATGTTGATCCCTACCAAGAACACCCTGGCATAATGATTGTTGGCCCCCAGGCGCAAATCAAATCGTAAAACCTGACAATCATTTCAAAAGTAAATGTATGCATTTGTGTGACAAAAATGAAGTCAAATAATGTAAGTCGACACAGCGAGCTATCAAATAATATGTAAAAACCTATGTAATCAACCATAGGAAAATTCATTAGGCAAACAAGAATGATTCTCACCCCCATATTATAAGAAAACGAGTAACAACAGGGGAGCTATAAACTCACCTTGATCAAAACCACGATCAAATAATCCAAATAAATCCCAACGAATCTGCAACGATCTAGGTCCACGACACTATTATTATGCGCTCAATTAAAATACAGTATTAAATACGATCAACGATGCGTACATCGTAACGACGCAAAATCAAACATATTTTAATATGTATACAACATAAATACATGTGACGAGAAATCCACTTGGCGTCTTTAAAACCTTAAAACCCTTAGTATATTACTTGATATATACTATTTTTCCGCCAATCCTAACTTATCTCGAATATATACAGAAATTTACTATTTTAGACCTTTTCGATTTAGAACCGAACCATGTCATACAACTATTATAGAAATAATATATCAACCGACCTTATTATTTATATACTCAAAATCGTACACAAATGTTATATAATATTAGTTAAAATATCCGTTGACCTTTAAACGATGACCTTATTTCGACCCAATATATCTCAAATATTTAAAACTGATAAGTGCCTCGCGACAAAGTAAAATTCATTACAACAATTTTCGTGTTTCGCCGGAAGGCTGACACGGACCTCGAAAGTGCTCAAATCGTTTTAATTAATAGATATGGTCAGATTAATATATTAAAAATAAACTTTTTTCTTATTAAGTTATATTACCCGATTTCGATTCAGTTACTTCGTTAGTGAAGAGTTAAAAGTCCGTTTTATATCAAAACGCCTGTAAAAATATAATTTGTTTATATTTTTGTAAACCAAACAATCCGACCTTTTCAAAATCTCCGAACCCCGAATCCTACAAATTCACTACCACCTGTTCTAAAACGGCGTCAAAGTCCGTTTTTAGTTCATTTCTCGTCTAAACTATACTAGTAACGTTATAATTTAATATCAGGTCCCGTTATAATATTAATTAACATATAATACTAGACCGCGCAAGTTTCAATATGTTTCATCACATTTTAATTTGTCCGATCAATCAAATGAAACAATTAAATACTTTGTGGTGCAAAACCAACTCACCCTTTTCGGTGTCAACACAATCAAACGCACCCTACGGCTGTTTTCGACAGCCGAACCAAACAACCCTTTTCTTGTCATAATCAAACCAAACACACCCTTGTCGGGTTTAACCCGAACCCGACTCACTCCCGGTTGTCCCCGGCTGTCCCCAAAGGCAGCCTAGCCCGTCACCCCCCATCCCGGGGCTACCCCCCGAGCCTAACCCACACCCCGGCTGTTTTCGAACAGCCAACACAAACAAACGCCCCTAGTGGTTAGTTAACCCTAACCCGACCCGGACAACCCCATGACCCCCCCGGCTGTGAACTCAGCCCACCCATACCACCTTGGTGGCGGTTTCCATAAACCAAACGCACCCGTTGCGTGGTTGTCACAGCCAAACGCACCCCTAATTGGTGAAATAATAATCCAAACACACCCTTCCGGTGTTATAAGAACCAAAACGCACCCTAGTTGGTACACGGCAAACCCACACGAACACCCTTACCGGTGGATAAAAACCCAACCCGAACCAAACCACACCCTTTTCAGCTCAGTCATTAATAACCAAACGCACCCAAATCTTTGATATAACTACACCAAACCAAACGCACCTCGCTGTGGTGAAACCACAGCCAACAAACACCCCCTCCTATGCAGCCCCTGCTGCTGCTACAACACCCAACGCACCCTAATGGTGGTGGCCGCCACCCACGCGCTACCCTAACGGTGGTTCTTGCCACCATCAACCGAAAACGCCACCCTTGTGGTGCCGGAGACTGGGCCAAACATGCAAACCTTTCGAGGTTCTGACCCGAACTCAAACGCACCACTGTGGTGGTTGTTTATATAAAACCAAACATCATCCTTTCGTGTTATAACTCCAACCCGAAGCACCCTTTGGTGCCTTTTAAAATAAAATCAACGCAAATAGGCGGCTCTCAACAATAATAAATAATCTCATCCTCCTTCCCACTCGACCGTGTAAATATAAAACCCACGCACCCTTGGGGGGTCGTGGCGGAGACAGCGGCGGTTGGGTGGTGGTGGAGGGGTGGAGGCGCGAGTGCGGGCGAGTGAGTATGGAGATCGAATAGATCGGGTGATGAGGTTCATTTGTGATCTTGGTCGGAAAAGTCCGCCGAAAAACTTTTCCGGCGGCGGCGGCGTGGTGGTGGCCGGAATCCGGCGGTGGGGGTGGTGGCCGGATAATGGGGAGGGAGAAGAGTGTGTGTTGTGTGTGTTATGTTTTTATAAAATGAAATGAAAAGTTAATAAAAACTTTTATTTATATTAAAAGTTATAATCATAATGACAAGTCCCCAATTGTCTCAGGGGTAATATGTGTAAATTTTTTATATATTTACTTTGATAACTAGTCGGTTCTGGGACTCGTCTGAGCGAACTTAACGGATGAAACGAGTCACCGAAACTTCGCCATTGTTTTTCGAATCATTTTTCTGATAAAAATGAGTATTTACTTGATAATGTTTCATAAATATTTTATAACATTTAATAAAATATCTGTTATTCATTTTGTGAACCGGTTACGCTTTGTCCAAAATAAAAATGGATTTCAACTCGGATATTCACGTTATCAACAAACGCTTTTGAATAAATGATTACTAATTTATTAAATAATTTTATTTAATAAAACTGATAATTAATTATCTTTTAATCATTTCCCGGACGTACGCGTCGTGTGCGGTTTTTCCTAAAATCTTGCGAGGGGGGCATACAGTCACCTACTGACGTTTTCCGGGTCACTGGTCACAACTAAAAAAGTTGTCCTGGAAAAATCATACCTCATACAAATTGCTTTTAGAGTCCGAGTCGTGAAAACATGATTTAGATGGGTCGTTCTTTAAAGATCAAGACAGATCCAAATAAGTCAAAGATTGAAATCGTCATTTTCAAAATTTCGAAAATTCTCGGGATGTTACATATATATAAATAAAAATATATATAAATATATAATATATAGTATAATATATATATAAAATGAACGATCCGAGATTTATCGATTAATTACAAAGCATATATTATATATATAATATAAATATATAAATATAATATCTATATATAAATATAAAATATATAATCAAAGCTTTTAATTAAATACGTTCAAAACTTTCAGCAATTTAATTTTAAAATCAAATCTATAAATAAACTAACAACTTAAAAATAAGGATGTTCTTGAATTTTAAAACACCATTTTCATCACCCAAAGATATGTATAAATACGAATTTTATACATGCTTGTTTAATTAAAAACTCATAAAAACAAACCCTAAAGTCGAGATTAAACATAATAACAAGTATATAAAATATGTAAATGAATAATTAGAAGAGATTAGGGTTATGTTTTAACCTCAATGAAGATGTAAGAAGATGCTACACAATTCAAACCCAAGTATTTAACCCTAAATACTTCTAAGAAAACCCTAATTTCACTTGAAAACCCTAGTTTCTTTTCTTCTTGAATTAAACCCTTGTTTAATTTACCCAAGCTTCCAAACCACCTTGATATACCTTAGATATTAACCCTAATGATGTTAGTATACTTGTAATCTTGCTAGGATGAAAACTATAATTTGTTTTTGTTATATATTTTGAGCCTTAGGCTTTTAAGAGAGAAATGGGAGAGAAAATTTGATTATTTAGCTAGTTGATATGTATGAGAAAGTCTTACAATGTGCTTCCTTTTATAATGCAAGTATTAGCCAAACCACTTAACAAAACCATGGCTTAGATGTGGTTTGAGTACAAGAGGTACATGTGCTCTCCTCCTCCCTAGGAGGAGGTCTTGGTTAAAGGACATGGATTTGACAATTTATGGAGAAATGGGAGTGTAAGGTTTACTTGATGGGTTATAACTAGAATGAGGTGACTTTAGTGGAGAGTTTTTGATTTATTAAGTGTGTATGAATATATAAAACCGGCCATGGGTTTAATATGAGTGAAAATGATTAAAATTTTGGGTATTAGGTATAATAGTAGGTATTTGTTGAAGTATATATGGGTATTGGTGCTTTCGTGTATGCATAAATTGTTTATTTTATTATGAAACGTAGACGTTTTACATAACCGATAAAAATAAATTATAAAAAGTTATAAATTATCCTCGTAAAAATTATATAACACTTGTTTGACATAAACTTTTATTTGTTTTATGTCCGTTTTCGTTGAATGTTGATTTTTAGTTTACGCGATTTAACTAAACGTTGAAAATTTAAAAGTGAACGTGTAAAAGTTTAAAATAATTAGTTGAATATTTATTGACATTGATATGTGAGAATACACATATCATTTGTATACCAAAATATAGCCTAAAATATGAAATTTTTGCATAAAAATGCTTGTTTATATTGCTTGTTTTGTCTGTGTGATTGGTGTAGGTACGGTTAATGCAAATATCACAAAGAAATCGGCCAAAACCGGACAAACACGGACACGGGAATGGAAAGAGTGCAAAAGAGCCGGGAGTATTTATCAATGGTCAACAAAAGTCAACTCTTGTCAAAGCTTGGTCAAAGCTTGGTCAAACACAAAATGCCAAAACCCTCAAAATACCACAAAAGCCCTAAATGTTAAACCAAATTTTACACAAAGTCCCTAAAGCCCTAACAATCGTTATCTCTTTTTATAAAGAGATAACAGTCGTTATCTTTCTATAATAACCCAAACAAACAACCCCGGCCCATTTCTTTAAAAAAAAAACCCAACCCAGGTCAACGACCCAAACCCGCGGGTCAAACAAAGGTATAAAAAGATAAAAAAAAAAGGCGCGGGAGGACGTTTTAATTAAACTGTTCATCGTCGTCTCCGCGTTTAACCCAACTCAAATCAAAGGGTAAATGGCAATTGATGATATGGCTTTATGATTCGAGTACCAAGGTACAACTTGGCAAGAGAAACCGTCATGAGGGCATTCCATTGGTTGATCCCCACAAGGAATGACACACGGCTAATTGCAAGGAAACACACCAATCAATGAAATTTGCACTAAAACAAGTGCAAAAGAAGCACAGAGGTCTGACACACGGAATGCCATGTTGGCAATCCGAACGGTCATAAGGATGGATCCAATGATGGGCAAAGAATCAAGGTGCGAGATTACAAGGAGCGTGTAACAGACTCAAGGTCTAGAAGCTTCATCTCAGCTCTATAAAAGCAGACCTCATCACACACATTCCAGGGAGAGAGCTAGCTGGTTTATTGATTTATACTAATTAAAATTTATCTTATTCCTTTCAAAGATGTTTACCTTAATGTTAGCAAAATTAAATGTCCTTTTCATTATTAAAAAACAGCTGTTTTATAAACAATTTTTATGTTTCCTTAATAACTCTTACTTATCAAAGCCTACTTTTAATCAATACTGTTAATAAGCGTTAATGTTTCATAAGCTTCTAATAAGCTCATCTTAAGCTCTCTAAGTCTCTAAGCTCATATTGAGTTCAATATAGTCATCTAATCTACTTAAACCCTTAAAATCAGTTACCTATGCTTAATATGGATTTTAGCTATTTGGATGATGAGCTTACAATGGAAGAGCTTATTGGACTTTTACTAGCTTATCCTTGTGATAAGCTAGAGCTTTAGAGTAGCTCCTTGAGCATTATTGCCTTGTTTATGCAAAGGCTTTTGTAATTCCTTCTTAAATTTCAAGTTTCTATAGCTTAACTAAATGCCATTTGCTTATTTACAGCTTATTACTTACTTATTAGTGCTTAATTCTGTCTTATTGTGCTTATTGGATATGATTGATCATCTGTTTTCAACCTTAGAAGCTCAGATCTTAGTTTTTCATATTTTGTCTTAAAAATCATTAAAAATCCAAAAATATTAGCATAACTATTAGCTTATTGATTCTGGCTTATTTGATTAGTGTTATAAGTTCACAGGTATGTTAAAAGTTATTAATAACTGTTAATTGATATTTGTGCATTAAAAATCTCATTATCATAAGTGCTTAAATGGGATTTTTGTAAATTAAAGGGTGTTTGGCTATTGACAGATAAACTAACAATAATTATTTACTGCCATAAGCCATTTGGCCTTTTAGATCACTTTAATTCTCATTAGTAGGTTTATATATGCAGGATTTAGAGTAGCTTGTAGGTTTAATTAAGTTTTCATAAGTTTTCTTTCTATCCTTTTTCTAAATTTTTGAATAAAGTTAGTATAGTTTTTAGTCTTACTTTGAATTTTAGCTTAATAGTTTTCTAATTGCACTCATCATCAATTCACTCTTAGTATAAGTTTTAAAAGACATAGCATCAAGTACCCAGCCATGCATTTTATAAGTTCTTAAAGTTTTAATTTTCATCTTTATGTGCACTATGCATCAGCAGGATAAAAAGTCAAAAGTTCTTTTTCAGACATCAATTTTCAGAAGAGTGTTTAAAATAGTTTCTGATCCTTAATTTTAGTTTATAAGTAGTTTTTAGTCCATTGATAATCAGTTTGAACTTGTTTTCTAAAAACAAGCACATTAGCTTATCTGTTTTTAAGCTCAAAGTCTGCCATATGTCCTTTTTGGTATGTAGTTTTTTATTAAAAAGCTGTTTGGATTTTTAGCTTATTTCTTGTTTCCTTTAGCTTATTTCATGCTTAAACTGCTTAATAGATTAGACTTAGGTAGCTAGTAGTTTTTAGTTCATAAATGTCAGCTTATTGTTAGCTTTTTGAGTTGTCAGTTTTAGATTATAAGCCAAAAAAGTAAAAAAATAGTTAAGTGTTTTTCTGTTCTTTTTAAGCCTTTTCCAGCTTATTCCTTGAATTTCATAAAAAGTTTCTTTTATTAAAAGTGCTTATTTTTAGCTTTTCTACAACTTTGTTTTTTAAAGTTTTTCTAAAAAAAAGGGAAGATGGAAATCGGGGGTGAGCAAGGCTCGAACCCCCGACCTCAACATCCTCACCTTTTATAAACGCCTCACAACACACACTCACTACCAACGTGCCCTGGGGTCTTTTTCGTTATAGTTTCACAAAATTTATTATTTGTATACATTTTAGCCTTTTTGTACAATAAGCTGTTTTAGCTTATTGCACAGCTTATTCGATAAGCTGTGATTCCCAACTTATTTTTCTTAGATTCCTCTTAGTTCAAGCTACTTTCTATAATTTTTTCAGAATTTTTATAATTAGTTTAGTATTTTTAAACATTTATTTTTATTAAAAACTTTAAAAATTCATAAAAAATAGAAAAATAATCAAAAAAATATAATTCTTTTTTAGAAAATTTTCTTTTATCATATAGTTTCTAGGAAAATTAGTTTTGCTTTCGTAGGGTTAAAATTGCAAAATTTCAATTTTTAAAGAACGGGATTCGTTTCCGTTCACGTTTTTCTTGTTTTTAAGCTCATTTTAATTCCGTTTTTGTTCTAGTTTTCTTTAAACTTACTTTTTTAGTCAATTAGAGTCTATTAAAAGAGAAAAAATCATTTTACATTTAATTTTGGAAATTTAGGGTTTTTAATCACCCTTTAGGGTTCCCGTTTTGTGTTTTTTTTAGTTAAAGTTTAATTTCCCGTTATTAAAGATAGGTTTAATTGTCCTTTAATTTGCTTACCTTTAGGATTTTAGAAAACAAATCATCTTTAAACCAATTCAAATCATTGTCCAAACAATAAACGTGATCTTAATTTCATAAATCTTCGAGGAATACGACTCGGTAATCACTTACCGGTAAATATACGTATTATTATATATTTGTGAGAATTTTCCTTACCACTTTTGTCCTCAAGGGTAGTTTGGTAATTTTCTATTCTTATTATATTATTATACGTGTATAAAACTTTACGCATCAAGTTTTTGGCGCCGTTGCTGGGGATTTGTGATTAAGATTCTTTCGTTTGAAGTTTGTCGATCGTGATTTGGAGAACCTTTCGTCTTCGAAAGTTACGCTTTTAATAAAATCAAAAATATAAAAAAATAATAAAAAATAATAAAAAGTAAAAAATATTTTTCTTTTCTTTTTAGTATAAGTAAAAATTTAAAAACAAAAAGACAAAAATATTTGCTCTTCCGGATTTTTTGATTTTTCTCATTTATTTAAGAATATAAAAAGTTACATAGTTGGTAAAAGAACACCAACAAATAATACCTTCAATTGAGGTATTATCCATTAATAAGTTCCCGAACCAAAGATTAAAAAACTTACCATTTGTGTCACTTACGAAAAAGGCGCACCTCTTTTGTAAAATTTATTTTACTTAAGAGAGTTACCCTAAGTTTGTTGATTATTCGGTAAACAAAAATATTTCCTTTTCTCGTTTC
>BQNB010038689.1:34953-46517 GCA_026074375.1 Tanacetum coccineum | reverse complement strand
TATAGCTACTGCTATTATCTGTCTGGCAACAAACAGAACTTTTAACTTCTCAAAATTCATCTTTGATGCAATGGTAAAGAATTTAGATTTATCCAAATCTATTTAAACAAGAAAAGGATACTTCTTCAACCCCACACAAGAACCTATCCTACTCCTGTACTTACACAGAAAGTTTTTAGTAACATGAAGCGAGTTACAAGGGGTTATTCTGGTGAAGACATTCCTTTATTTCCTTCCATGATCACTGCACCTGAAACATCTCCCTCAAGAATCACATCTTCACCATCCTTATCACCTCAACATACACCAGTCAGTGCTACTTCAACTTCACCACCTCCCATCACAGAAACTACACCTACTGCAGAGGAGCCTGCTCTAATGCCCTATGAATCACCTCTCCAAAGTGTTCAATCACTTGGATGTGATGAGAGTAGTGTGTCACTTAATGAATTGATGAATTCGGTTACTCAGTTAACTAATAAAGTTAGAAGCTTGGAGAATGAATTGACGAACACCAAGAAGGTTTATGGTTCTGCTATTACCAAGCTAGTCAAAAGAGTGAAGAAGTTGGAGAAGCAAGTCAAGACAGGCAAAATTAAGAGAAGAACAAAGATAGTTCTTTCAGAAGATGAAGCTATAGAGGAGGATTCTTCCAAACAGGGGAGGAGTTTGATTGAAGAATTAGACATGATACTGATATTTCTTTGGTTCCTCCACATGATGCAGAGATTTAGGAGAAGATTAGTGATGATACTGAGGTATTGCTAGAAGAGGAAGAGACTGCTGAATTAGTAAAAGAACCTACTGAGCTTGTGGAAGATCAAGGAAGTGGTAAAAAGGGGAACAAGAGGTTACTACTGCTGATACTGCACTTAATACTGCTAGTGTACCAATTAGTACTGCTGGTGCAACTTCTGAGGTTAGTACTGCTGCTGCAAATTTGGTATATATAAGAAGGAGTGCAGAGAAGAGGAATGATAAAGGCAAGGCTATAATGTTTGAAGATAAATTTGTTCAAAAGATGTCCAAGAAGCAAGTGCAAGAAGAAAGGCTTGGTCATGAAGAAGCCATTAGATTACAAGAACAGATTGATGAGGAAGAAAGACAAAGGATTGCAAGAGATGCTAAAATTGCCAAACAATTGTAAGAAAGAATTATAAGCTGGAAGAAGAAGCTTGTAACTGAAGTTGGACTGCTCATGTCATTGTTGGTATTGATCCTTCATGTTATAAAGGTTATCATGCTCTTCAAAATAGACCCAGATCTTGTAGTGAAGTAAGAAAAGAATATGTATGGTTACTTGAAGAATCAGGAGGCTAACAAGATGAAAGATTTCAAAAGGAATGAGCTATGATGATATTAGACAATTTTGATAAGGCCATGGGATCAAATATTCATTCAATTTATAGAGTATTGTATTATTAAGAGAAGTTCAAAGACTAAAAAGAGCAGGTCAAGATGCTGAAGCAAAACCTGCTAAAAGACAAAGAACTGAATAAGTTTTAGAGTCAGTTCAAGGGCAAACAGATGAAGAACCAAAAACAGATGAATTGTCTCAAGAACAGCTGAATCAAATGGTAATTATAGTTCCAGATGAAGGTATAAATGTTGAAGCTCTTCAAACCAAATACCCAATAATTAGATGGGAAGTTCACTCTATTGACACTATGCAATTTTGGAAAATCAATAGAGTAGGCAATCACACAGAGGTGTATCAGGTTTTTGAAGACATGCTTAAGAATTTTGACAGGGATGATCTGATCAAATTTTGGAGCTTAGCTCAAGAAAGGTACAACTCATCAGGACTTACTGAAGATAAAGATATAGAATTGTGGGTTGAACTAAAGATGTTATTTGAACCAGATGCAGAAAAAATTTTAGAACTTCAGAAATATATGCACGATCCTTTGAAATGGTGGTTATATGATATGTGTGGAGTTCATCATGTATCTACATAGAAAGGACAAGATATATTCATGCTGGTTGAAAAGGATTATCCATTGACAAAGGGACTTGCAACTTTGATGCTAAGTAACAAGCTAAGAGTGGATCAACAGTCAGAGATAGCAGATGAACTTTTGACAAAGATCTATAATATAGCAAACAAACCAAGGAAGTAAAGTGTTTGGAAGCATCCTCAGCAGAGTACATTAGAAGAAAATTGAGATTTGATGGTAAATCACAAGTTTAGGGGAGGATTGTTAGGATTTAGAGCTTTTACACTTAGTACTGCTGATAGTTAGTTAGTACTGCCAGTACTTTGTTAGTACTGCCAGTTATAGTTAGTACTGCTAGTTGTATATTTAGTACTGTTAGTCATATATAGTTAGTACTGCTTAAGTGATATGCATGGGTTATATTAGGAATAGATATGCATGATCACTTAACGCATTTTTTAAGCCCATTAGGGTTTTCTTGGTGTATAAAAGGAGGTCCTAGGGCATATAGAAAAAGAGATCTATACATAATTCATTCACATAGACATCTCATTCTATATAGTTCATAGCTTCAAGGTTGTAAACCCTAGTACTACACAGAGTACTCGTATTATTAAGATTAATAATATTGAAGCTTTTCAGTGATATCATTGTTTATACAAGTTTAATGTTTCATTGATATTCACATATATTCTTCTAAGTACTAAAGAGTAGATTTCGCATACTCTTTGGTATTCACAAAGTTTCAACTATAAGTTGTTTTGGATTTATCCAAAGTAACTTAACCCTTACAAGCTAAGGAATCAATCAAGAAAGGGGATCAACAAGTGGTATCAGAGCTTGTGCTCTGAAACCTTGATCAAGAAGTTACAAACTAGAAGAACTCTTTATTCAAATAAAGAAATAGATCTTGAAACTAACCAAAACAATTCTGTTGCAAAGTTGCCCCTTCTGAAACAGGGTGACTATGAGATGTGGAAGCTAAGGATCGAACAGTACTTTCAGGTGCAGGATTATGCTCTATGGGAAGTCATAGAGTATGGCAATTCTTTTAAGCCATTAGCTAGAACTACAACAAACGCAGATGGTTCCTCTACTTCAACTATACCAGGACCAGTTACCACTAAAGAGAAGGCACAAAAGAAAAATGATGTTAAAGCAAGGAGCATGTTGCTGATGGCACTCCCCAATGAACATCAATTGACATTCAGTCAATACAAGGATGCCAAAACTTTGTTTGAAGCCATACAAGCAAGATTTGGTGGAAATGAAGCTACTAAGAAGACTCAAAGGACACTTTTGAAGCAGAGGTATGAGAACTTCAGTGCTTCAAGCCAAGAGTCACTTGACTCCATTTCAAATAGGCTTTAGAAAATTGTTAGTCAGTTGGCCATCTTAGGTGAAAACATCTCTCAAGAAGATCTAAACTTTAAATTCTTGAGAAGCCTTCCTTCTGAATGGAGCATGCATATTGTGGTCCGGAGAAATAAAAGGAGCTCTTACGGCATAGTTAGATATGCGAATCCAAAGATAGAAAAGTCATAGTTATTTAGGCAAAACATATAGTTGTTTTATGAATCATTCAATATATTGAAAGTTTTGTGAAAGTTCTTGTGTTACTGTTACATTGTTTCTTCTGGTGTATAAAGATTAGTTTCCGTATAATCTTTATATATTACTCAGGGTTTCTATCAAAGTTGCTTAAGATCTATCTAAGACAACTTAAGCTTTAACAAGCTAATCTAAGATCTGTAAAAAGGGGATCAACATGCAACTAAGGCAAGAGTATCATGTGTTTTTGCAGCCCTTTTTGCTTTAGAGGCAATGACAAGTTTTTCATACTGCTAAAGAGGATCAAATAACATATCATATGAATCATCTTTGAGATTCTTTGCCAAATGAACATTTGTAACATACTTGTCTCATTCACGTTGTAAGCAATTCAGAAATTTAGTATTGATTGTGACATTCTGAAGTTCAATTTTGTTTCTATGTAGATCATTGATGAGTTGTGAGAATCGATTATACACAAACGAAAGAGATTCTCCAGCTTCAGTAGTGAACTGATCAAGCTCATTAACAAATCGTGATTCCCTATCAATATCACTCAACTCAGTGCCCTGCATTAACCTACAGACCTTATCCTACATATCTCTTGCATTTTCACACACATCCATAGAAGTTTAAATGTCATTTGGTATGGAGATAAGAATCAAATTCATTGCTTTGATGTCGGCCTCATATTGCTTCAAATCATCACCCGTAAGATCATCTTTAGTTTGTGGTCTTGGAGGCTCATCCGGGTTAGGTTGTATCATTTTTATTTGATATGGGCCTTTATCAATCGAATGCTTAAGAAACTTTCGTGTCTCCCTCTTTTGTTCAATATATCTTAGGAATCTGCTTGCCCATGGTATGTAACTACCTCGTTCTAGCATAGGAGAATAAGTCTTAGACCCAGCATCTGCAAGGGCCTATTAATGTGCACTCGTAGTCGACATTTTTATGATCAATAAATGGATCTTTTTAGACTAAAAAGAGTTCTACTTGTGACTTATAAATGAACTAAAAGTGTTTAAGGACAACAATGGTTTACTTATATTCCACCACAATCGAGTTATTCCTTGTCTTGATCAAGTTGTTAACCGAAATTACTCATAATCCGTAATTCAAATCCTACCAAAAATGCTTCTTTACCGAATTTCAAATCCAACCCGAGAATTAAATCCAGCCGAAATTCAATTTCAACGTAATTCAAATCCAATCAAAAATGAGTAAACAACCAAAATTCCCAATTCCACGGAATATAATACCGATAATGTTCTTTAAACGATATCTAAAATTCCCACGAATAAAGAATCCAACAGAATATACTTTGTCAACTAAAATTCCAAAATCACCGAAAAACCTCTTTCAACCGAAATTCAGATTCCACCAAAAATGCAAATTCGGCAAAAAGCAGTTAGAAAACTAAATTGGCTAATTTGGTGAAAAAATGTTATGTCTCCGAAAACATGAAGATTTCGGTAAAAATCATTTATTTTACCCAAAATGGCACAATTTACCGAAAATCACATAATTGCACCCGATATCGCACAATGCTAAAATCGGACGTGATTTTCTCAAATGAAACAGTTTTCGGACAAGATTCTGATCTCGGACAGTACGTATATCGAACAATCTATTATTGGTTACAAAAATCGAATAAATAATACACTTTGCTAAATGACTCTAATTACGGTTTTACACAAGAAGAAAGAAACACAAAATCTAACTGCATTTATCCTTTTGAATATGGTAAATCGTGTATTCCTTTAAAAATCGTTCAACCGAAAATGAATCAAGAATACGATAAAACTGTAATTTGATCAATTTTGATTGATTATAAGCATTTTAAGTATAACCGAAAATCTATCCTCACAAATTCAATAAAACCAAAAATGTGAATGTTACCAATTTGTCAATTGAAAATGATACACAAACCAATATAACTGAGAATGTGATCAAGATCAATTGACTAAAGCATTTTAGTACTTAACCAAAAATGTAACAATTACTAATACACAAATTCGATACAACCGAATTTCTATAAAACGCCTATATTATCAAATTCAATAAAACCGAAAATGATAAACTCTATCACCTCCACTTTCGATATAACCAAAAATAGAGTACTTACACCTATCACAATAACGATATAACCGAAACTGAATAATACACAACTATTACAACTCGATAACAAGACAATACAATAGAAATGACAATCGTAAATGAAGTAGTAACTCGATCTCGATCACGTCTTCATTTCCTATTTATAGCACAAAAACAAAACGAAAATCACTCGAAATCCAATCTTGGTCAGGTCACGCTAAAAAACACGATCATCCCATGGTAAAACACGAATCGAAAATCACAAATAGATCACTCTTAAATCTCTAATGGCTCTGATACCATTTGTTAGGTCGGTAAATATTGAATTACACTAGTAGTGGTTTAGGATTGTAGAGATAGTAAGAGAGAAAGGCAAGACTGTTACAATTTTTAATTTTATAATAAAAGAGAAGAAGAAAAGAAGGGAGGGAGGAGAAAATTAATGTCAAGCTTAAACCCTTCATCTAATGAAGGAGATTTATTGTGTGGTAAGCAAATTTTTCATATTTGACTATTCTATCCTTCCTAATATGTTAATTGAGATATTTTAATTAATCTCACTTAACCTTATTACTTTTACTATTTGACATAAAATAAAGACTAAACAACATATAAAATAAATAAACCACTAACATATTAATAAATGACACTTTTAATCGTAACACCCATCCCGACCCTATTTAAATTCGAGTTACTTGGTTTGCGTAAATTTTGGTTCGGGTCAACTCAGATATGAGTAAAATGTTAAAAAAAACCTTTTTTATTCTCTTTTAGATAGAAAATCTATGAAATTTATATTTTAAGAAAATAAATAAAAAATTATTTGGGTCAATAGGGTCGACCCGAACCAGAGTTAGAAAAAAATTTCAAACCCGAACCTATTTAGTTAATAGGCTTACTCAGGTTGACCCGAATAAGTTTTTGACCGAGACCCGACCCAAAATAGGCTTTTAATTGGTTCGGGGTTGGGTCGGGTTTTTCGACACCACTAATTGAAAGTCTTTGAAGATTGAGTATGGAGCATGTGGTTAATGAGTTTGCTCGATGCTGGAATGAGGTAGTACACCATCGTCTTATACTGCACTTTTAAAGATTAGTGATAAACAATAGATATGGATGAATGTCTTGTTCATTCATCGAACTTCGGTAACTTTAACCTCCAGTTTTGTGAGGTCCATTTAATAGTATAAATTTTGTCCCTGCGTCCCAAGGATTCGATTCATGAATGAATCTCCTTAACGGGGTTTTCAGCTTAAAGTGTGGTTTATCTCTAAGAGTACTCGTCTAAAGATTGCTAACAAAGCTGAATCGATATTTCCACAAGTGTTACTTATATCTGATTCCTATGCATGTTAGGATAACAACGAATATAGGTGAATCACTGATGCAAACTTATGAAGTGAGCAACAATAATTTTAGGTATTTCCCGTCAAATCCCAATACCTGGATCACATTGGATTTCCACTTAGCACAAGTTTGATTCTTATAGAATCTCATAAGCCACTTACCGTAGTGTTGTTGGATGTTGACACTGGAAGGATTTCCATTAGTTATTGTGAAATACTAAAGAGTATCACTCTAGATGTTCTGGCAAGATCACAAGGATAATGCGTAGGACTCTTGTTACCACTTGTGAACCTATTTGTATTCACCAAGTGTTTATCATTCATGTGTCCTAATGGGATTTATATTTGATCTCTTTGGCTTTAAACTCGGTGTGCTTTGGTTTTAGTAATTAGAGAATGGGTAGATTGCACATTTTCAATAACAACATTCTCAGAGTGAGAAGTCAATACAAGTCGAGTTAATCTCCGTGAAAATAAGACAAGAATATTTTCAGAGAAACTTGAATGGCTGGGAAAGGTTATGCATTGGATCACTGGGTTTATGATGTCTTTCTTCAATACAGAATTCATCTTTATGAAGACTGATAGCATATGTATTCACCTAGTTTCTGCCTAAGTTGTATGAAGGTTTCTTTCTTTCACCCTTTATCATTATTTTTCATTCTTCAACACCTTCAATGTTTACCAAGATATCCTTACTAACACCTTGTTGTTATTTATGTGTTAGCTCATACCATATTTAACATTATTCCCTTTTCTCATTCTTCTCCCAATCACACCTAAGGATAACTATTTCTAACTATGGAGTGTCATTTGGTAGATCCCTTTGGTTTTGGTTGGATCATTAGGACTATACCTAACCTACCTCCTTATGACTTAATATTCGTCTTGGATTTTAGTGGTTGTTGGTGTTGGGATTTTGATTTGATGAGACTAAATAAATTAAAAGAATAAAACAATAGGATCAAAGTGTCATTATAAACTTACAAAGCTGGTGGAGAAATATGAAGATTTGGTCAAATTTTCTACTGGATAATTGATTAAGAAAATATTAATGTATGTTTATGCTAATTTAAATAGTTCTCCTTATCTACTATTTTACTTCCTTTGAATGTCATGATCTTCTCCATATATAAAGAGATCATAGAATAGGTTTTATACATCCATCCTTAGAACATCGACTGATTGAGAGTCGAGTAGTAAGGTTCTATTTGTGTGTGTTCACGTAGTTAGTTATCTAGATAGTTACATAAGCATAGTCGACTGATTAAAGTCGAATAGTACACCATAGTTAGTTGGTTTTGTAGCCCCATGTATAGTTTTGGGTAATAGGGAAATCGTTCATTGAAAAACCTTGTTTGATAATATTGCTTTCTTATTATTCCGCTGTGTGTTTAATATTATCTGTAAAACCTATCCTAGATGGGCTAAATGATTCTCAACATGTGGTATCAGAGCCTCGTGGCCCTCGATCTAGGATCTACAAGGTTTTTGAAGAAACCTAAAAACCCTAATTTTTAAAGAAATTGATTTGTGGTTAAAGTTTTCTGGGGTTTTGAAGATTAATTGCTATAATGATACTTATAATCGTCCTCTCTACCTGTTTAGGTATGCAATACGATTGTAAATATTTATTTGGGTTTCTTTTTGATCCGTTGTGTTCTAAATTGATCAAACCCTAGTCAATTAGGGTTTGTACATCTTTCTGATTCGGATCTGGTTGATTGTTTTTGGTGATGAATCCGGCTTCTATTGTATATGGTGAAGCATCAAAAGACACAAGAAGCAGCAAACGACACATGGTTCTTTAAAGGTTTCGTATTACTGATCTTTAAATAATGTCGTTATGAAGACTCATGATGCTTTAGGGTTTCGTGACGGCTGTATGGTATGTTGTTATCGTGTCAAGCAGGTTATTGGAAACAACAGCTATTAAATCATATACAAGATTTAGGATTTTCTAAGTTGTTTTCAACCAGTTTGATTATACTACTGCAGTCACAATCACGTACAGGTTTGGAAGCGTTTGTATGTCAGCTTGAATAACAAAAGATGGGAGGCATCGACTATACAGGTTATGGTATATGGTATGATGCGTGGTATACAGTTTTAGTTCTTGATTTTTAGGGATTGGAATGTGTATTAATAACTACTTCCGTATATGTTGGTATTTATGAAGGATACACACGAGCAGGTATTTGTTTAAATGACATATCAATTAATGGGCTGCATGGATTATGGAAGTAGTGTTGGACGTGGTCTTGGTTGTGCGTTCATTGGTTTTGCTATGGTATGGCAAGGATATATGTTATGGATAGTGTTGATATGATATCCCTAACTTTTAGGGATTGTGGTTGATCCATTATATCTCCATCTATGTCATGGTTATTTGGTATCTTTATTGGATGATTCATGATATTACCAAGTATACGTGATGCTACAAATTTAAAGAATGGGCTGCTGATTCCTAATATTAATACTGCTCATTGAATAGAGTTAGTACTGCCACGTTTGAATTAATACTGCTTGTTGATTTGAGTTAATCCTGCCAAGGTTAAAGAAAATGCGTCACTAAAAGATTTGGGAGGAAGGAGAATTCCAATAGTGACAGTTTTGTGACGGATCAGTGACAGTTGGGTTTCACAGGTGCGTGCTCTTATCATATCTTAAAGTTGTGGTTGGCTTTTAAGATAACTTGTTCATGCTTAAATGGTGTAACGAAGACTTGTCACAATCTAGCAAAGGTGTATGATTTTTCTTTTAGGTGCTCAATGCTCACATTTGCTATCACTTTAGTCATGTGTCTGAACGTCCAAAATTTTCAAAAACTCGGGTTCCTCCAAAGGTTGTTGAGTCGAATGATTTGTCAAACCTAGTCACTTCAAACTCGGTACCTTCCTCTCGAGAATCAATAGTTGTGAACAATGAAAGAGTGATTGCTCTAGGAATCTTTAGGATTAATCCTTTTAAAGCTTCTAAGGTAGACAACTTTGTGCCTAACAAATATGTAAAAGCAAGCGTTAGGACAAAACCGATCACTATTTCACAACCTCATGCCATCACTAAGAAAGATGTAAATTCTAACACAAATGGTTTCTCTCCTAAAAACGTTGATAGCACTACTAGGACCAAAAGACCACAGCTCAGGAACAATCCTAAGAATGTTAAGGTCCCTTCTAGGTCTAAGAGTAGTTTCCTCTCAAATAAATTAGAGTAAATTGAAGAAAACCATAGGAGTTTACAGTCTTCTAACTATCCGGACCATACATCATCTGCATGTAATAACATTAAGCTTGCAATTCGAAATGAAAAATCTAAGGTTATTTGTGCTACATGTAAGCAATGTCTAATTACCGCTAATCATGATGAATGTGTGCTTCAGTATGTGAATGGCATGAAATCTAGAAAGAAAAACCGAAGTGCTAATGTTTCTGTTGGGATTCTTGATTTGATGAGACAAAATAAATAAAAGAATGAAACAAGAGGACTAAATCTGGCAACTATGTAATTCTACAAAGATGGAAGATTTTGAAGAGTTAATGAAGATTTGGTCAAAGATCTACAAGATAAAGATTAGGAAAGTATTTAATATGATTTAATGTGATTTAATGTGATTTAAATAGTTTCCTTATCTATTGATTTACTTCCTTTGTAAGTCATGATCTCTCCCTATATAAAGAGATCATAGACATAGGTTATATCCATCCCATAGAAACATCGACTGATGAGAGTCGAATAGTAAAGGTGTGTGTGTACACCGGAGTTAGTTATCTAGTTAGTTAGTTAGTTAGTACACCATAATTAGTTGGTGTAGCCCCAAGTTATAGTTGGGGTAATAGGGAAACGTTCAATGAAGAAAACCTTGTTTGATAATATTGCTTTCTTATTATTCCGCTGTGCATTCAATATTATCTGTAAAACTAATCCTAGTTGAGCTTAAATCGGTTTTAACATGTGGTATCAGAGCCTCGTGGCTCTCGATCTAAGATTATTCAAGGTTTTGGTTCGTGTTATTTTTCTGTGTAATAGGCGAATTTAAAGAAACTAGGGTTTTCACAAACCCTAATTCCGTAAAAACAGAAAAGTATTGAAGATGTTGTATGTTTTTGTTGCTGTATATTCAAAAGATGTGGTATGTTTCATGATCAAGGCAGTAACAAAGAAGATCCGTGGCGTCAAAAGCAGGTTTCTTGGATAGGCAACAAGAATCGATTAAAGAGTTTTTTTGCATATTGGAAGTTCATGTTAGTATTGCTGTTTGAAGTATTATGAATGACATGGTGAGCAATAACTACGATTGGTTGATGAAAAGGAAAATATACCATATGGTTCTTCAAGCCGACAAAAGATATATTATAAAGAATGAAGAAGATTTTATTATAAAAGTAAAAGATACGGATGTGTTTTTATTCGTGATGGGCTTTAAGGTTAATATTACTTTCTGCCAAAGAAGAAGCTTTATACTGTCCAAGTACTGTCATGAAGGTTTAGGCATACAGGTTGTTTGTTTATGGATCTGATGTTCGTGATTTTATGATGTCAATGAAGAAACATGATGCTATACGTGATGAATATAGTTGAGTCATATGGATGTCGAAACCCTAAAACATGGTTAGGGTTATAAGCAGGT
>BQNB010038689.1:0-19883 GCA_026074375.1 Tanacetum coccineum | reverse complement strand
TCAAGATCAAAGGTACAATCTAATATGTTTATAACCCTCTTAACATCACATTGGTAAAATTAATTAGCTTATATCTCCTTTTATCTCTCGAAAATCAAATAATTCGATTTTAGGGTTCATATAAATAAAAGTTAAGATTTTGTCAAATTAAGTGAGGGGTTTAGATCATTAGGGTGCGTCTAAGATCTGTGTAAAGCAGTTTTGAATATTTCAAACATATAAGTGATTTATGATGATTTTTGTGTACTTGAATGTAGCAAAACATGTATTAGTGTTTGATTATTTGTGGTTTGTGTTTATTAGCCTCTCTATAGATTACTTAAGCCTTTTGAAACTGTGTTTGTCCCTAAGGCTAGCTCTTTTGCTTGGAAAATTGTCTCCTAGGTGCAAAAAATACTATAATAGCTATGAGATTGCTTATGAAATATGCTATGGGTGTTAGTTAACTGTGTTTGGTCTCTAATGACATGATGTTAGTCTCTTAGATGTCCTAAAATAGGTTTCCATGTGTTTCTTTGTTTAAAGTCACTCGAAATGTCACTTTTGAGCTCTAAAATGTTGCTTAATCATGTGGTTACTGTTTCTGTGTTGCTATGATAGCATTTGTGATAATTGATAGATTCGCTTAATGGTTTTAGATTGATTAAACTTGTTTAAAGTAACTTTGAATGGAGCGAAACATGTTTTGCTAAATGAAGTGAAACATGTTTCTTGAGCGGAACATGTTTATTCTTATCTGAGCGAAACATGTTTGAAGCGAAACATGTACATGTACAAAATCCAAGCAAAATATGACAAAATACAAAAAGAAACTCTGCCTAAATTTTTTAAAAATTTATGTAACACTTAAGTAATTTGCCATATTTCATAACTTGTTATTTTTGTCTTGTTGACTGCTTAAAGTTGATTTTTTGACAATTGACCTTAAGTGACTTATTCATAGAGTGTAGTAATTTTGTCACGTTTGCTGGATTCCTATGCTCTGCCACTGCCTCCAACTCCAATAAGGTATCCCCTCCTCTCACCGCCCGTCTTCACAATCAATCACATATCATCATGTAATAAAGACAAATCAGTAAAATATATCTGTTGTATATATAAAATGAATTGGTTAATTCTTAAGCAGAATCATGAATCCTCAAGAAAAACAACAAATTGTTGCTTGTGATGAAAATGGGTTCCATTATCTAAATGAGTTAAGATTAGCTCTACCAATATCAGGCTCACTATCCCTCAGAAAGAAGAAACATTTCAAGTCTGCATTGATATTATCAAGAATTTCACGTGCTTCAACGCTTTCAAATCTCTACACACATACCTAAAATCTTTATGCAACAATTCTGGCACACCATCAAGAAGATTCAAGGCACTAACTCTTATGAATTTCTCTTAGTCAACAAGAAGTGTGTTGTTAATGCTGATGTATTCAGGACGATCCTTGATATCTGTCCAAAAGTGGAAGGTGTAGACTTCACTGATGTACCAGATGATGACACTACACTTGCTTTTCTCATTGAGCTCGGATAAAAGGTACACTGTACAAGCACACTAATCGCTTGTGGATTCATATGCATCTGCCATGGAGGACTATGGCAGCAATTTTTCAACAAGTGTCTTTCGGGAAGCTTCATGCAATGGACAAGCTAAGCAAGAGTTCCATAATTGAATACTGTGGGAAATGTTCTACAGAGAAAATGTGACTATCCTGAGTTGACTTTGGGATAGACTTGGCTTACCGATTGATAACAGAAGCCCGAGAAGAGATGGCTAGATGTAAGAATATGCCATACCTCCGATTCACAAAAGTCACCATCGATTATTTCCTCAAATAACACGAGTCTCTTTTAAATCTCAATCATCAACACTACCACACAATCAAAGATGATGGTATTGTATGCAGGTTAAAGTTTGTCAGAATTAGTAAAGACTATCAGGAATATGGACTTTACATTCCTGATATTATGCTAACTGAAGAGATTAAAGAATTAGATTTCATAATCTAAAATGTTTCTACAAATACTCATATAGTCAAATTTCATCCTAAGAGAGCAGAGAAAGGGTCACTCAAGGGAAGGAAGACACAGATGTCCTGTTAAGAACGTCGAAGTTCTGAAGGGTCTGAACTTGAACCTAAACTTGTGAAGAAGAGAACTTCTAGTAAGAAAAGAGTCAAGAAAACAGTCACCATTTATGCTGAAGACAATATCATTCTTGGTCCAGACATTGCTACTCATGCAAGAATCGTGACTGAATCAATCCCCACTCCTGCTAGAAGAAGAACTTTTGATCCTCCTAAGAAGTTGAAGAGTGTTTTATCTCTAATAACTGAAGAACAAGAAGTTGCTAACATAATGACCACTTAAAGAAAGCAGAAAGTCTAGCAAAAGACAATCTCCCTCCCCCCCATGATAATGGAGGCGCACATAAAGGGATAATGGTAGCAAACCAGGGTTCCCGATTGAGTCCACAGGCGTCTCGGCCACCTCATGTAAAAGATACTTGGTGTTATTAAACCGGGTGTTGCTGATTGAGGAAAAGGACATTACTAAAGGAGAAGGTTATCTTGAATGGGGAGAAGTCAAGAACAGAAAAACATGGATGATGATGATGCTAATGCTAATGCTAAGGATGATGATAAAGATGATTATGCGGATGATGAAGGCGATGATGAACATATTAGTAAAGCTCAAGATACTGATGATGAAGAGGCTGAAACTGAGTCTGATACAGCTGAAATTTATAAGTATAAGATTCATGTGCATAAAGATCGGCATGGAAGAGATGGGGAGAACCAGAAAACTAGTGTGGACAGGAGAAGAGAGGAAAGCGGAGTTGAAGATGACAGCTAAACTGATACTAAAAGAGTGCAGAAGAAGTTGGAGATGCTGAAAAGGCTACTGGCTCTAGCTATCTCAAGTCAAAGAGTCTACTGTTATTCCTATGCCATCCTCTTGTTTATCAGTCTCATTTGGTTTTGGTACACAATTCTTAAACTCTTCTTCTGGTATTTCTCTAACTGATGTACTAAAGGATACTACAAAAGCAGATGTCAGTTCTTGATGGATATCACTATCCAACAAGAGACTCCTCAGATCCAGTCTCCATCAGTTCTGAAGGTTCCCGTGACAGTTATTCCAGAGACTACTAATCTTTTATCTATTCCTAAAACTTAAGTTTCCATTGCTGTCTCCTCCTCTCAAGTGACACCCATCATCTCTCCCGTGCAACAATTACAACTTCTTAATTCCACCAGTACAGTCATAAAACCGACTTTCCATGTTACTTCGGTGTTTTGGAATTTGAGATTGCACTCAACGCGGTTCAGCTAAGAGTTGCAAATCTAGAAAAAGATGTGTCTAAGCTCAAGAAATTAGATATCTCTGCTGAAGCCTTTGCTGCTCTTAAGACACATGTTCCAACCGTTGTCAATAACTATCTTGGATCCAAAGTTAGAGATGTCTTTCAGAAGGAACTGCAGAAACACAAGACAAATCTCATTCATAAATATTCTCTACAACATCTTCATGAGTTAACCAAGAAACAGACTCCAACTATCGACCTTGAACAAGAATCTGAAAGAGTCATTCAGAGATTCTTAAGCTCAAGAAGGAACATGTTAAGAAGTAACAGACGACACAGTTTACCATCAAGTCTACAGACAAGGCAGCTCTCGAAGAGTTTGATCTGAAAAGCACTCTCTATCAACATATGTACGCAAATAAGTCATTTAACAAAAATCCAGCCAACTATCGATTATACCATGCTCTCATGGAAGTATGAGAGAAGATAAAAATGCTATGGATTAGGGAGTCGCCGATACTGTCAAAGACCATAAGAGAAAGCATGATGATGATGATGATAATGAAGACCCTTCAGCTAGACCAAACCAGGGTAAGACGATGAAGAGGAGAAGAACTAAAGAGTCTGTGTCTTCACAGAAACCATATGCCACCAAGGACACCTCAAAAGGTAATGCTCCATCTAAAGGTTCCAAAATCGATAAGTCTGCTTCTACAAAGGAACCGGTTGAAGAACCTATTGCTGAGTTAGAAAAAGATAATGTAGGTGAAGATATGGTTCGCGATGCTGATCAACCACAACATTCTTCTCAACCCAAGAAAGACAAGACTCCTAAATGGTTCAAGCAACCTCCAAGATCTCCTACTCTTGATTTGGAATAGAACAACAGGTCGTATTTAATCAACCTGCACAGCCTTGGTTCAATCAGATGGTCTCTACTTCAAAGGATCCTATCACATTTGATACTCTTATGGCTACTTCAATAGATTTCTCCAAGTTTGTGTTGAATGGACTCAAGATTGATAATCTAACTCAAGATCTCTTATTAGGACATGCCTACAATTTGTTGAAAGGTAAATGTTCTAGTAGCATCAAAATAGAGTATAATTTCTAAGAGTGTTTTAATGTATTGACAGAAAAACTCGATTGTAATAATCCGGAAGGAGATCATTATCCATTCGATTTGTCCAAACCTCTTCTGCTCCAAGAACATCAAGGTCGTCAAATCATCGCTGTTGATTATTTCTTCAACAATGACTTAGAGTATTTGAAATCATCAGATCCAACGAACACCTACACTACATCTATAACAAAGATTAAAGCAACATGGTATGAGATATTTGGTATGACAAAGATGCGTTGAGAGGAATCAAGCATTAGGGTGAAAGACGAAAACTTTGGTATAGATCTCAGAATAACAAATTGTTAAGGGTGAATGTGTACTTAACTCAGAAGATTCTTGGTGTGAAAAGTGTGAAGGTATAAAAATTACATGGTTATGGTTATTTGAACAAGATTGTGGTGAAAAGAGCTGACCGACGGCTGTATAAGTTTAAAGAAGGTGACTTTGTTAATCTACACTTGAACGACATTGAAGTCATGCTTCTTCTTTCCGTACAACACAAGCTATTCCACCTCAATAATAGTGATATTGTTGACCTTACTGTGGCCCTTCGGATGTTCACAAGAAGTCTCATCGTCAAGCGTCGAGTTGAGGATCTACAGCTAGGCGTTGAGAGTTACCAGAAGAAACTGAACATTATCGCACCACAAAGAACCTTCGATTAAACTGAATGTAAAGAAATCTACAATCCATCGTACGATCCACCAGGAGTAGTCAATGAAGACCAGAACCAACAGAAAAGAGTGATGCGAGCTGATGAGCTGTACAAGTTCTCAGACGGAACACTCCTAAAAGTTCAGGATAAGCTTCCTCACAGAGTACGTGATTTTCAGCAGGGATACAATACTGAGATGCATAGGAGAAAGTGGTCAGAGATTGACAAAAAAAGATCAAGGCTTATGGTCGAGCTCATAGACAAGCAGATGCGTGAACGAAGGATCATTCAGAATCTCAAACTATTGGTTGGTGCAAGAGAACTCGAGATGGACTACAAAATGATGACGCGCACAATTTGAATGTCAGGTCCTATCTCAAAATCTTATCTTAGGAATATTGTGAATATGTAGCATAGACTTATAATAATAGCCATATATAAATAGTGGTTGAAATTTTTTATAAGGGGAGAAAATGTTATTAAAATATATGACTAATGATGTGATTCTATAAGACTCAAGTGCGAGCTTCAACCTTCATGTGCTAAACATTTTCGAATATTGATGCACATGTTGAGGGGGAGTAATTTTTGAAAAGTAAAACCATCAAGGTACTAAACATTTTGATTTATATCACAAAGTACATTGATAGATGTTTTCAAATGATTTTATGGTTGAGAACAATACTAAAGACCGACCATGGTTAAGATTAGGTATTTATTCCCATGATCCAGCCAGAACAGGAGGGATCTACCCAGTGACAATCCACTAGTTAGTGTAGAAGTCTATAGGTATGATGAAAAAAGGAGTAAAGTGAGTAATAGGAATAATGCAGACTTCGACAGAGCTAACACTAGAACAAACCCAATAAGGTGTTAGTGATGAAGTCTAGGTAAGCATTAAAGGGGTTGAAGAATGAAAAGGAAAAGTGAAGATAAAGGGTGAAAAGAAAGAAGCCCTCCTTACACTTAGGCAGAAATCGGGTTAATACATAAACTGTCAAAAATAATAAGCTGTTGTCTAGTATTGAAGACAGACGTCATGGACCCAGTGACGTAATGCACAACCCTCTCCAGCCACTCAAAGTCGGAAAGAATTTGTTTCAAAAATCATGAAGATTACATACATTTATATCGACTCTCTCACTCTGAGTTAGTTAGTACTAAAAAGGTGGCAATCAGCTCCAGCCTCGGATTACTAAAATCAAATGTGCACTATCGAGTCTAGAGCCAAAAGATATTATCCATAAATCTCATTAGGACACTAATACATTATATTTGTTAAATCACACACTGTGATAACAAATAAAATCTTAAGAGTACTTCGCATTATCCTTGTGGTATTGCCAGAACATTAAAGTGTTGCTAAAGTATTCACAATGATGATGAAAATCCTTCCAGAGCAAAAAACAAACAAGCTCTGCGGTAGGTAACCTGTGAAATCCTATATGGATCGAACTTGTGACACTAGATATCGATTGTGTTGATCCCACTTTAATAGATCGAATTCCTTAAGCTTGTATAAGGATTGGTTATATTAGATAAATCTAACACAACTATAGTAGAAACTTTGAATGTATTAAAGATTATACGGAATCTAATCTTTAATATTAAGAAGAACTATCAATGAAACAGTAAAACTAAGAACATGTAATTCAATAAACAATGAGCTCCAATATTATAATAATATGAATACTCTCAAAGTATTAGGGTTACAAAACCTTGAAGCTATGATAATTCTATAAATGACTCGTTTTTGATATATGTGTTGGTGTATCAAACTCTATGCCCTAGGACCTCCTTTTATACACTAGGGAGTCGTAAACGGCTTACAATACTTTCCTAAGTTATCATAATCTTGTAAACAAATAACTTATACATATCTTTTACCAAAATATCTCATACAAATCTCATAAGCAGTACTAACAAACTCAGCACTACTAACTTCTTCACTAGCAGTACTAACTCCTTTAGCAGCATTAACTTTGTACTAGCAGTAGTAGCTTTTGTACTAGCATTAGTAACTACTTAGTATATTTTCTAGTTTTTATCTCTAAGTAGTCTTAACTTCCACTAGCAGTAGTAACTTCCTCAAGCAGTAGTAACTTCCTCTAGCAGTAGTAACTTTGTACTGATAGTTATAACTTCACCATCAGTCTTAAACACTTAGAATGATTTTCATTGAAATTCTCCAACACACTAACTTTGACTGAGCAGCAAAACATCAATAAAGCATCAGTAATACAGCAGCATTAAGAGGCTTTTAATCACAACAATCACCCCTAAACTTGATATTCTTCTTCAAAATCATCAAGTTTCCTATCAATTAAAAGATCCAAATCACCAGGAGGGTTGTCTTACAAACACTTTATTGATTCTTAAGTTGTTTTGTGAAAAGTTTAAGAAGTGGATATACCATTTCACTGAAATAATCATCCGGAAGCTTCTTATTCAGTATATATGTAATTGTAAGTGGTGTAAGAGAATATCTCTTTTCTACCAACATGTAAAGTCATTCCATAATTGCAAACTCAAGCACTCCACAGGAGTCAAATAGCTTCTAGCTCAAAGACTTTGTATCTTTGTTGCAGACTTCATAGATTTCAACTTCTACATGTGGTTTCAAACATTGTCTAATAAAGTCATTCCATAACACCAAATCCAAGTCTTCTAACGGTCTTGTTGATCCATATTAGCTTTTACCTGCTTGTACAAAATCTTTTAATCTTCCCTGGTACAAACTTTTAAGCATTTGACTAAAGACACATTGTACATTATGAGACTTTCCAACAACTCTTAATTATTTGATAATAGCTTTTCTTTCCTTCCTTATATTGGATCTTCCAGTCAATAATACTTGGAAACTTAGTAGCTAAAGGTACAACATCAATGCTACCTCTTCTTTCATCTGAATGACTACCATTAGCTGTGAAGCTCTGATGTGTCCTTTATCTCAGGCCTACCTTTTACTTCTTGAGTAACTCTCCTTATCCTAAATCTTCTCCTCTCTCTTGAACTAACCTTCCACCAACTCAGTTTCTAAAATCCAAAACATGTTTACCCTTATGCAAGCTTTTGAGTCAAACAATTTTTATAGAATTCAAAAGTCTTTAGATTTTACGTCTTTGAGCTTCTAGCCTTCTATATTCTTAAGGTAAGTAGTCATGATCTTCTTCTGTTGAGTTTTGATGGTGGTTTGTTCCTCTTCTCTTCTGCCCTTTTATCTGCAAAGTGTTTCTTCTTTGCTCTAGATTCTTTAAAAAATGTGTGCTTTTCTCTAAATTGTGAACTGCTCTTGTTCCTTAGCGTTGCATCTTCCATCCAACTGTTAATCACCTCAACTTTTGCATAATTCATCCAAGCAATAGTGGCTTTTCATCAATCTTTCTTCTTCAGCTCTGAATCGTTCCTCATCCATCAAATCTCTTCTTGTAATTTTAAGTGCCATCCTACATCAAGCTTGATTGATCTGATCTTCTTTAAGGCTTCTTAGGCTTTTGAAAATGGTTATAGTCCAGCAAAAACATTTGACCTGGTTCTCTATAACCTTGGCTCTTGATACCAATCTGTAACACCCCCAAATTGGGTCGCAGCGGAATAAGGGTCCGGGGCGTGTTACTTCTCAGATCAATAACACAAGATGTATATAGAACGACCAAAAAGTCGTTTAAAAACTGATACATTGGATTTTAACAAAGTATTTGTTACATAAGCCGAAGCTTCACTTGTCCACTTGTTCAAAGTACAAAGATTTCTAGCCCATACAGTTATACAAAATGTAATGCGACAAAATCTTTAATGCATGATATCCCAATCAAAACCACCAATGTATCCCTTGTACCTCTTGCTTACTGATCCCCTGAAAAACATTGCTTTAAAACGTCAACAATAATGTTGGTGAATTCATAGGTTTGATAAATCATATATTGTAGGACCACAAGATTTCCCAAGTGTATGATAATGCAACAGATGCAGACATCATATAAATGTAATTACGTTGCTCTAAGCTCATGACACTGAAGCTTGACGTGTATGAATACCAAATTAATGGCCTACATTGCCCGTGGTGATGTTCTAACCCGCAACATCCTATATTCGACATGGTATACGTTCGTTTGTCCAGTGATAGCTAATCACCCGAACGGGGATGTCAATCCCAATAGATCTATTAATAACATTCGCGCTCATAATCCCGCAATTGACAGTTCATGATAATGGGCTCAGATATGGGTTATCGCTACTTAGGCAACACGTAATCATAACATGAAACTTAACCACTTGTGTCCAATTGTAAAGCATTGCATGTTTTTCACCCCAAAAACTTATAAAACAAAAACATGTAAAACGTGGGGCTATGAACTCACCTTGAGTGAGTAATGCCAAGTATATCTCAAATAACGCGTCACGCGAATCGATCAAATGCAACCTAATTAAATTAAGGTCGTATAAGTACTAATTACATTAAGTACTCCTACCATGCATAAGTCTATATAGCTAATCACCATCTAAATGTTTAAGTGAAAACATGTTTATAAAATTAAAACGTTTATAAACATACTTTTGGTAAAATCGTCATAACTTTCACGTTTCTAATCCGTTTCTTGCGTTTCTTATGCCCATCTTTTCGTATTAAGACGGGTTATCGATATTTGACATTTTTATAATTTTGATCCCCTGATGAACAGTAACTTTTACTGTTCACACCAGACATGAGTTTTATTTAAATCGTATTTGTTGTCGTAAAACCCGTAAATGTCGTATTTTATTCGTTATAGCTCCGTTTTTAACGATTCTTTCGAGCACGATCTCGTAATTGAAAGTTCTATAATTTTATGAGGTTTACAAAAATATAACTTTCTGTCATGAATAGTAACTTTTATAAAAATAGTTTTATAAAAGTATTAATTGTCGTAAACTCGCGAAATTCATAACTCGTTCGTTATTAATTGAAAAATTACGATTCTTATCATTTTGGAATCCTAAAAATATGTATTATTTGTTAAAAATATCAAACTTGCTGTTTGATATAAATTTTATAAAAGTTATTTTATAAACTCCGTTTAATTAACGTATAACTCGTTTTTACCGTAACTTTTTCGTTATTAATCCGTTTGACAAGTTTCTTACCTTTTCGGAATCGTCGTGAAATGTATTATCTTATAAAAACATAAAATAAGTAGGTAAATATTCTGATTTTGGACAGAATGTTGTGGTGATTCTCTTAAGTTCATTTTTAATCTTTGTTTTCATACTCTTCCATTTTGTAACCCACCATATGTCTTATATTTCATATATGTTATATATCATCCATATATTAGAGTCCATTTGTCCATAATAGTCCTCATATGTCCAAGTTACCAAGATTAACAAATCCATAATAACACTTAAAAACCATAACTTTACTTAAGTGACCCTAATTTACTAGTTTTGTCCATAATCATTTTTATACATAAATCAAGTGTGTACAAGTGTATTTCTTCCAACATAACTTTATTTTAGTGTTCAAGTAACATGATTAAAAGTCCATAATCAATATTAATACGTCATTTGCCTTTCTTTTACTTGTAATATATTATGTAACTTCAAAAACCCTAATTAATACATAATTACTTTTATGCTTAACCAAGAGTGTAAATCACTTATGTTTCCATTTTAACATGATGTCATTAACATCATAAGATATATAAAAGTGTACAATATGATGACAACAAGTAAAAACTCCATTTTACATGTTTAAAAACCTTAAATGGTGATTTCACTACATAGCACATCATATACATAAAAACTCATAAAATGAAAGCATAAAGGTTTAAAGTAGACCTTATGATGAATGATGATGGTGACAAATAAGTGATAAACCCTTGTTTAGTCACAAAACCAAAGCTTGCATTTTTTTTAGAATTTTTCGAAAATATTTTTAAAAAACATGCCTAGTGTATTCTTTTTACGAATATTTATCTTTTTATTTTAACCTTCCTCTTGTATTTATATCTTTTAATATTATGTTCATGGTCACATAGTTGTCCTTTTTGCCCAACTTATCAAATCCTTAATAATACTAATATGTCATAACTTTATAATGTAAGTCATTTCACCATAAATTCATGTGTAGCCATTTTGCTTATAAATATAAGTGTACATGTTTTCTTATTATGATATAACCTCATTTTAATGATCTTATAATCTCACTATAAGTCCATAATTATCCTTAACATGCCATTTGTATTTCTTTCACTTGAAACATATTAAGAAACTATTAAAAACCCTAATTAATCCATGATCATGTTTACATTAAAACAACATGATGCAATATTTTATCATTACTTTTAACATGATATATGTAATAACACAACATATATAAGAGTAATCCATGTGATCATTTCAAGTGAAAACTTCATTTTCATGATTAAAACTTAAGTGGTGATTTAAGCTAAAATAGAATAAACATATACATGAAATGAAAATTATAAGAACCTAAAGAGTTTAAATAGACCTTATGATGTGAGATGATGATGATAATCAAGTGCTAAACCCTTGTTTAGCCACAAAATCCAAGCTTACACAAAGAAACCCTAGCTTTTCTCAATAGAACCCTAACTTTCTTTCTCTTGATTAATACTTGAATATGGTTAACCAATGCTTGCAAATGCCTTAGTATATCTTAGAATATGTGTATATAGAAGGGTATGGGTTGTAGAAAATTTGATATGGGTTTGTGTGGTGGGGGGTGGTATGCCGTGAGCTTAAGGGAGCCAAAAGGGAGAGATTTTTGTGATTTTGATAAGTGTTTATGCATGTGTGAGTTACTTGCATGTATACTAGTGTTATATATGTGTTAGCTAGTCAAAAGGTGTGCAATAGTATTCAAAGACATGCCCATGGTCTTAAGGAAGACTAACCCTCTTGTCTTTGGTCAATGAGACATTCCTAGCTAGGTATTAATGAGTCAAGAGTTGTACAAAGACCAAGTGGTATAAAAATTGAATCATTTATCTCATTGTTGTTGTTATGCCATGGACATGAAGGGGGGAGGGCTCTCTAAAGATTTTGGCTAGTATAAACATATTACTAGTAATTTATAAACAAGTTACAACTTGTAACTTTATTTAAATGATGCCAACTTGTATGAACTTGTGTATAATATATTTTCTAGTGTATAAAATGACTAGCAACATTTACTTGGGTAAAGTTTAATAAACTTTAGGTATTGGGAATAATCGAGGGTATTTGTCGAAGCGTTAATAAATTAACGTGCTTCCGGTTATTCTTAAACGTACATTTATCGCGAAACGTATTTAACTTACGTAACCCATAAATAAATGAACAACGCCCATAATTATTATCAAAATAATTATATAACACATGATTGATGTAAACGTTTGATGGTTTGATGCCCGTTCACATTAAACGATAATATTTGGCGTACGCGATTTAACCTAACGTTTACAATTTCAAGCAAACATGTACAATACAAAAGGTACATTGCGGATTTGTTGACGTCGTCAATGACTTAAAACCATGGTGTTATAAATTCTCTACCATGGTTGGTTCTACTTGACACTATTGAAATCCTAATGGTGGTTTGGTTTTCTTACTAAAAGATTTCGAACATTTGATACGAGGCTTCGGTTTTATCCTTAAAGGAATCTAGTCTGAGTATACCTAGAATAGTCATCTACCTTAAGACTAAGTTTGTTAGCGGTTTCATTTGTTAATCCGTTACGGCAGATGGGACCGAAGTGTCCATATGGAGAAGTTCTAAGAACTAGTCATTGAGACTATATTTGCTTTATGACAACGGGAGGCTTGTTTTCCTCATTTTGCATGCATCACAAATAATGTTGATCAAACTTAAGCTTAGCTAGGCTTTAACTCAATTTTTAGTGCTAACGATGAATGAGACGGCATATGTTTGCGTGACCTAATCTCCTATGCCACAATGTGGAGTTTTCATCAATCGTTGCTAGACAAATTTGATCTTTTGGCTTATTTCCTAATTTCATCACATATAAGCCTTTCTTTCTAATACCTCTACCTATGACTCTACCGTCCTTAGTGATTTCACTATCATGTTCAGAGAAAGTTACTCTACACTTATTATCACATATTTGTCCTATACTTAGCAAGTTAAATCCTAAGTTATCAACATGTTCTACATTATCTATTTTGAGAGAGTCATTAGAAATCGTACCTTTGCCAATGATGTTACCGCAAAGATTACTACCAAAAATGACATTACCTCCATTGTATGCCTTGTAAGTGGAGAAGAGCTTTCGGTTGCCCGTCATATGTTTAGAGCATCCGCTATCCTTGATATATTCGTCGGGTTCCAAGTCGACTCCAAGGCACATCTATTTATATAGTACAATGACTCAAACATTTGGTCCCTAATATCTCATGGGTTCAAAATTGTTAGTGCTAAACATCCCTTGCATTTGATGCAATTGGTTGGGATAAGTTCATGGAGAACACATTTCCCATGGCATGTAACTTTGACGTGGAAAGTTGTTCCAAGTTACGAGAAAGCCATGAGGTTGATTTTGTCGACCAATGTTTCTTTTTGGTTGAGGTGTTTTGGCACGAGGATAATTATTATTGACTCTTCTAGGAGGTGGTGTTTTTGTTCTAAAGTTTGGTTTCGAAAATCCAACTATGGGCTTTGACAATGGCTTATAGAATTCTTTAACTTCATTGTCACTAAACGGGAACTTTGGCTTTGTTTACAATTATGTGTTTTGGTCTAGGACCCAAAATGAATTTTTGAAAAGACACAGTTTTCTCAGATCCAGGCGTTGCTGGTGGCGGTCCCATAATTATTTTGGGGGCCGCCTGGTCACTTAGGGGGCCGCCCATATTTATGGGACCTCCATCAGAGGACACCTTTTTCTGAGCTTTCACAAATTTTATTTTCTTAGTTCCACTAGAAGATGCTTCAAATGAATTAAACCCTAAACCTAGTTTATCACCAGAGGGTTTTTGACTACTTAACATTTCATTTAAGCAATGTGTACTCTTTTCAAATTTATTTAATCTAGTGGATTCTTCTTTGAGTTTTTCATTCTTAATTTTAAGCGTAGAGCACATTGCATAATCGAGATCAACTCCTTTGTTTTTCTCGAGTGTGGATAATTTATCTTTTAATTCTCTAAGTTTGTTTTCTAGACTATTTCTAGTAGCTTTTAACCTTTTGTTCTTAGTGATTATCTTTAGACTCATTTTGCATAACTTATCATATTCGTTGTCTAAAGCTAAATCATCAATTGATGAGTTTTCATCACTAAAGTAAGATGATTCGGAACATACCTCACTTGAAGCATGAGCTACAAGACACGTTTCATCTTTGACCTTTTCGTCATCTTCTTCACCGCTATCGCTCCAAGAGCCTCCGACAAAAGCTCTTTGGTTCTTATCTTTCGGTGGTTTTGGACATTCTCCAATAAGATGATTCGGGTCGCCGCATCTAAAGCATTTTCTATCACTTTTACCGTTCTTGTCATCTCGGCTTCTTTGGAACGTCTTTTTGTCATTCCTAGGTTGTCTCACGAATCTACCTCTTCTTTTAAAGAACTTCTTGAAGTCTCTTACCGCCATGGCGTACTCTTCGTCTTCGCTACCGGAAGTCGAACACTCTTCATCACTAGATTCTTTCTTAGCCTTTAAAGCAATAGATTTCCTTTCAACTTTTGCTTTGACTATTTCGGAATCTTTCTTGATGATCATTTTGTAAACTTTGAGGTTCCCGATAAGTTCATCAAGAGATAAAGACATTATATAACACCCTGTGTTTTAGGGTCATTTACGACGTCAATAAATTCACTATGTATTTTTAGTATTGCACGCGTTTGCTTTTAAATCGTAATCGTTAAGTTAAATCGCGTAAGCTAAAATTTATCGTTCAATGTAAACGGACATCAAACAATTAAATGTTTACATCAAGCAAGTGTTAAGTAGTTATTTTGAGCATAATTATTAACTTTGTCCATTTTATTTTTATTGGTTGCGTAAAGTGTTTATGTTTCGCGATAAAATACGTTTAGGCATACCCGGAACCACCAAAACTATCTATACTCAACCAAATACCCACAATTATACCCAATACTCAAAAATTATACAAATTACTTATATATAAGTACATATGGCTGGATATAGATGAAAGAAAACCAAAGATATTTATTTTGGAAGACTTTGTGATATAGCACATGTTAAAACAATCACAAGTTAGCTTCAACAACTAGTCCTTACATATTTTCAAACTCTTGTAATGAAACCACTCCCCATCCCATGAAGTTTTCTATACACAAATGTCATTCAATTTCTAACCATGTTTAAGTTAAAGTAACAAAATACCTAAAAAAAGGGTTTTTTAACTCATGCTAATAAAATCCTACTATACAAGTAAACTTTCACTTCTCATTTTACTTAACATATTCACACAAACACTCTCCCATAAGCCATAACCACATGTCCAAACTTAAAAAACCCACATACAATCCTTAAATTTTATTTACAACATATACAATGTTCCTGCAACAAACTAAGTATACCAAGAAGGGTTTATGAAGGCTTGGTAAGTGTATACCAGGGTTAACAAGCAAGGATCAAGATTAGGGATTTGTTGAAAATTAGTTTTCTATGTCATGGAAACTAGGGTTTTAGTATGCTAAATAAGGTGTTTTAGATCATATGTTCATCACCATACATCTTATTAAAGGTTACCTAAAAACGCTGGATCTCTTTACTTTCAATGATTTTATGCATATATAATGTTGTGTAGTTAATCACCATCTAAGAACATGTTTACTTGTAAAAAATGGGATTTTTACCACTTGTTTATTAATTATGGTAAACATGTATATATGTGATATTAATGTTCATAACATTTATAATGGAAAGTATATAGTAATGTACAAGTGTTAGTATTAAAAAAAGTATATGTAAACAAGTTAACTAAAAAGTATACTTATGAAAGTTCATGGATAAATAAGTGTGTACACATTTGGATCTTGTGATTTTTGGACAATATAAGGAATATGCAGGACTAGAGACCCCCTAAGGATGTAAGAACATTTGAATTAAGATGTTTGTAACGAACTTGTAACAAATGATTAAACTTAAAAGTTAAAAACTCATTTTAAAACATTTTAATAAAAAGTTCAAACCTTCTGTATAGAAATTTGAATTATAACATAGATATTTTATGATATTCTAAAAACTAATTCACAAGGACTTGACAAGTAGAGAACCTCAAAAACCAATTTATAACGAAGTGGAGATAACGCTAAATTTTAAGTGTTATACGTTAATTAAACGCTTATAAAATAAATTTTTTACAATCAAGTTATAAAATTACTTCTGATATATAAGGTTTAATTTATTTTTTTTCCCAGATAGTTACATAATTGTAGGATTCTTAAACAATAAGAATCGTAATTTATCTTTAATCATAACTAAAGAGTTAATGAAATTTTGCAAGTTTACAGTAATTAAAGTTTATAAAAATAATTTTATAAACTATGAACAATAAAAATCACTATTCATAACAGATACATATTTTTGAAAAATGTTATATTTTGATAAGATTTTTAATTACGAAGACGTGCTCGAAAGAATCACTAAAATCGGAGCTAAAACGAATAAAATACGACATTTACGGTTTTACGATAACTAAATTTATAAAAATAATAATTTATAAAATAGTCATAACTAAAAAACCACTGTTCATCAGGGAACTAAAAATATGAAAATGTAATATTTTGATAACTCGTCTTAATACGAAAGCGTGGACATAAGAAACGTAAGAAACGGGCTTAAAACGATAAAGTTACGTCGTTTTTACTAAGGAAATGTTTATAAACGTTTTTCACAAACGCAATTAGATGGTGATGTAGCTATATAGAATTATATATGGTAGTAGTTATTCAAAGTTCTTAGAACTTATACGACCTATACTTGATTAGGTTGCATTCGGTCATTATCGTGACGCATTATCTGTTGTGATATACATTGATTGATTGTTCAAATCACTCGAGGTGAGTTCATAGCCCCACGTTTTACATTTATAATGATTTACAAGTTTTGGGGTGAGAAACATATGCATGTTTTACAAATTGGACGCAAGTGTACATTTTACTTGATTACGTGTTTGCCTAAGTAGCGATAACCCATCTGAGCCCATAATCATGAACTGTCAGTTACTGTTGTGAGCGCGAATGTTATAAATAGATCTATTTGGGATTAACAATCCCCGTTCGGGTGATTAGCCATCACTGGACAAACGAACGTATACCATGTCAGACATAGGATGTTGCGGGTTAGAACATCATCACGGCTGACTCGAAACATTAATAATAGACATAATGTGAAAGGTGATGTGGACACACGCGATAGTCGGCTGAACTCGAGTCGGGTACCACGCGGGTTTGGCATGGTTAAATTCACCATCTTATTCATGATCCTTGGCAACCCAGTCATGAATAGTAGATAAGCATATCCGAGATTAAACCATGCCTGATTGTTCAAAATCAATGATCTAAAAGAACTAGGATTCATAGAGAATTAAATGACAAAGACATTTGTCTACCTAAAATAAAATTGTGAGTGATACGGCAACCCTCTACATAAACAAATCTTAAAATATGGATCCTAGCCATTTTAAGTTAAAAATTGGTAATTAATTAAGAATATCTCATGTTAACTAGAAATTATTTCCGTCAAAGATGTTTTTTGAACAAGGATGTCAATACTCCAGCTCCCAATCCCTCACCCAACTCCAGCTTTCTCTTTATCTCAGTTCTGTTAGGAAAAGAGACACACCGGTCAAATTAAAATGACTGGATGTGAAACCTATAGGTTTACCCCCACCCCCCCCCTTTAAAAAAAGGTACGAGAACAAAGAGTATGATGATGCAAACCCAAGAAGAGATTGAAGCTCACCAAAAGCACTATGATGATGCAAACAAAGTGTCATGCATCATGGCAGCATCCATGAGCCCTGAACTGCAAAAGACTTTTGAGAACACTTGGGCTTATGAAATGAACTAACAACGAAAGAGGAAGTTTCAGGCAAAGGCAAGCAATGAAGGCGCTTATTGAAGTTGTAAAAATCTCTCATGGCTTGCAAACCGAAACCTGGAGCCTCTATATGTGCTTTCGTCTTAGAGATGAAAGGGTACTTTGACAGGTTGGAATCTCTGAACATGGCGTTCGATGCTGAGCTTTCTATAAACATGATCCTATCAGGTCTGCCAGCTGATTACAATCAGTTTGTGCTCTCATATCAAATGAACGAGAAAGAGACCTCAATAATGGAACTCCATAGCTTATTGCAAACCGCCTAAACAGAGATCAAGAAAAGTGATGTACCCTCTACTTCGATGCTGAGTCTTTATAAACATGAATCTTATTCAGTCTTGCAATGCAGATTTACAATCATTTTGTGCTCTCATATCAAATGAACGGTAAAGAGACCTCAATAATCGAACTCCATAGCTTATTAGCAAACCGCTGAACTAGGGATCAAGAAAAGTGTGATATGCCCTCAACTTCAGCAGTCAAGTGTATGAAAGTTGGTCTATGTTGTTTCTAATGACAAAATTTTAGATACGTCATTTGTTGCTAGTGTCGAACCACTTAACTCGAAACAACACAGTTTTGAATGCCAAATACGAAAACTCGAGGATTTGTTCAAGCTGACCATAATACATTTCACCGTCCGGACCAGGCGAACAAATGCCGCTGTTTTGAGTTGTGCGACGTTCATCGCGGCTGTGCACGACAAACCTCACGCCGTTGACTACGCAAGAGTTGACTGAGATTGGAGTCTGTGCACGACATGTCACGGGAAAGCTTTTATTAAATTTTTTTACAGTTTTTAATAATTAATATTTAAAAAATATATTTATATACTTATATTTTTTATAAATAAAATTTATATAAATAATAATTTTAAACAAAAATTATATATTTTATAAAATATATAATTATTTTTTTATAAAATAAATAATTATTATTTATAATTATTTTTATAAAATATAGAATTATTATTTATAATTATTTATTAGAATTTTTTTAAGTATGTAGGATCGATATTCCTTTATGAAACACTGATATACTGTCAACTATGCGAAATCTAGTTGGCAGTACTTAAGAAGAACACACGATAGTTTCTCAAACGATTTCTATTATAAACCTTTTGAATCTGCCTAAATTGCAGATCCCTAATACAATACTAATAATTCTTAACTCGTGTTTTTCTATATCTTAATATCTTCCTAGAGATCCTTTTATAAACATAAGGATAACCTCTAGTAGATGTACAGTCCTTGTATGACATAAACACTAATCAATACTAATCATTAAACTAACTGTTACAAGATAATTACTAACATAACCATTTAAGTGATAATCCTTTAAGATTCCTTTATCCACGGCAGTACTTCGATCTTTGACTAGCAGTACCTTGACTTTCTACTTAGCAGTACTTTGACCTTTTGCTTAGCAGTACGTTGACCGATTGACTTGTTTTTCCCAACAATCCTCCCCTAACTTGAATTCTACTTGCTTGACTTCAAGTTTCTTGATAGTTGGTCTTCTTTGTTCAGCATCAGTCTGTCTTGTCATTTAAGCAGTACTAGCCTTTAATCTTGTAAGCTTCATCCTTTGAGCAGTATCTTGTACACAATCTGTTTAAGTATCTTGAAATGTAACCCCTTATTATGAACTTAAACACTCCTCTTTGTCTTTGCATCAAACAGATTGTTCTTGTCAGCAACATTAATGGTTTTTATGAGCCTTTACCAAGTAGCCATT
>BQNB010038688.1:0-48584 GCA_026074375.1 Tanacetum coccineum | reverse complement strand
AAGATAAAGATTTCATACAAGCTATTAAAGAATCAAATTGTAAAAGAAGATCAAGTTAGCTTTTGAGAATGCTGATTTTGAGTTCGAGAGTAGAGTTGATACCTTCAAAGATAAAGAGATCTATCCTATTATATAAGGGAAGAAAATTATATTGCGAGAGATTTGCTACAAGGTCATCCTCTGTAGGATCGTTATACCTTAATGAAACACTGATATACTGTCAACTATGCGGAATCTAGTTGGCAGTACTTATGAAGAACACACAATAGTTTCTCAAACGATTTCTTTTATAAACCTTTTGAATCTGCCTAAATTGCAGATCCCTAATACAATACTAATAAATCTTAACTCGTGTTTTTCTATATATGTTCTATTTTTGTCTGTTGCCACCAAGGCTTTTGAGTTTGAATCTTCAATAGCCACAATCCTCTTTTCATTACGACCATTTGCTCTGTTTTCCTGGTATTTAGCAAATCTACACTCTCTAGCAAAATGACCTAACTTTTGACAGTTAAAGCATTTAATTTTTGACTTATCAAAGGTAATCCCATTCTTTGGCTTGAGGTCAATGGATCTTCCTGTCTTCCTCATAAACTTCCTTATCCTTGCTGTTATCATAGCCACTTGCCATCGAATGTCAATTTCTTCCATAGCATCTTCATCAATTTGCAGCAGGTCTTCATCATCATGAGTTGTGGGCATAGATGCTTGTTGAGCAAAGAAGGAACATATGATTTCATCTGAGTGAGAAACACAGTTGGGAGCAGTTGGCACCTTGCTCGAGATAGCTTGAGTATATCCTTTTGGGATATGTGCTGGTTCAGCAGTACTTTGTTTCAAAGTACTGCCCTTGACTTCTGTGGACAGAAAAGCAATGTTTTGAGAGTTTGAATTTGAGACACCCTTCAATTCATGCTCATACACCTTTAAGTTGTTGTAGAGATCATCAAAGTCTAACTCGTCTAATCCAGGTTGTCCCCGAATCATGGTAGCCACTACATGCCACACAGATGGAAGGCTTCTTAGAAACTTCAAATTTGCATCTTCAATGGACACCGTAGCATCATGTAATTCAAGCATGCTAAGAATATGCTGAAACCTTTCATATGCTGAATCTAGTTCTTCCCTAGATCCAATAGTAAATGTCTCAAATTGTTGTTTCAACAGATTCTTTTGCATCTTCTTTGATGCTTCGTTTCCTCCAAATCTTGCTTTTATGGCTTTCCATAAAGATCTTGCATCTACAGCATCATGAAAACTGAGAAGATGTCTATCAGGTATGGCAGAAAGCAGTATATTAAGGGCTTTCTCATTGTTTCTTCTTGCGTTTGCAGCAAGTGAAGTCTTTGGAGCAGACACTGAGGGAGATGCAGGATCAGTTGTGGTTTGGTTTCCATTAGTGATTATGTCCCATAGTATGTGATCAGTGATAGCGATATACTGTCGCATCTTCATGGACCATAGGTCATATTCACCTTTCTTGATTATAGGGATTCTGAGTGCAGTAACGGACGAGGTGGGAGGGATAGGTTCTGTTTCAGACATCTTTTATGAGTTTAGAAAGATTTCGATTGATTAAAAGTTCTTCAAGGTCAGAGTCTCTTCACAAGCTCTGATACCACTTGTAGGATCGATATTCCTTAATGAAACACTGATATACTGTCAACTATGCGGAATCTAGTTGGCAGTACTTAAGAAGAACACACAATAGTTTCTCAAACGATTTCTTTTATAAACCTTTTGAATCTGCCTAAATTGCAGATCCCTAATACAATACTAATAAATCTTAACTTCGTGTTTTTCTATGTTTGTTCTATATTCTAATATCTTCCTAGAGATCCTTTTATAAACATAAGGATAACCTCTAGTAGATGTACAGTCCTTGTATATCATAAACACTAATTGATACTTATCACTAATAACTGTTACAAGATAAATGCTAAAACAACCGTTTAAACTTTATAGTTCCTATATCTACGGCAGTACTTCGATCTTTGACTGGCAGTACTTTGACTTTTTCATTTAGCAGTACTTTGACTTTTTCGTGGCAGAACTTTGACCTTTTGACTTGTATTTCCCAACACTTTATGCTCTAATTCGACGGGAAGATGGCATGCCTTACCGTAGATTATTCTAAATGGGGTTGTTCCTAAAAGGGTTTTAAAAGCTGTCCGGAATGCCCATAATGCATCATCTAATTTATAGGACCAATCTTTCCTTTTGTTCCTGATGGTTTTCTCAAGGATACGCTTTATTGACAGGTTTGTGTTTTCGACGTGCCCGTTTGTTTGCGGGTGATATGCGGTGGAGAATCGGTGAACTACTTCATACCTTTTCATTGCTTTCTCCATCTGGTAGTTGCATAAATGAGTACCCCTATCACTAATAAGGGCCTTTGTTATTTCAAATCGTATGAATAGTCTCTTGAGGAAGTTCACTACGTTCCGAGCATCATTGGCGGGAAAGGCTTGAGCCTCTACCCACTTTGACACGTAGTCTATAGCTACTAGGATGTATTTGTTTCCGTTTAATGAGGTGAAAGGTCCTATAAAGTCTATTCCCCAAACATCGAATATTTCGCAGACTTGGATGTCCTTTTGAGGTGTTTAGTCCCTCGAGGAGATGTTGCCGGCTCGTTGACATGCATCGCAAACTTGGACCAGCCTGCGTGCGTCGCGGAAGATATGTGGCCAGTAGAGACCGGCTTCAAAGACTTTTCTTGCAGTTGTAGCGATACCATGATGTCCTCCAGATGGTCCGCTGTGACATTGCCGAAGGATTTGTGCTGCCTAATCTCCGGCGACGCGCCTTCGTATGATTCGGTCCGCACACTACTTAAATAGGAACGGTTCATCCCAAAAGTAATGCCTTAAATCGCTAAAGAACTTTTGTTTCTCTTGGCAGGTGGATCAGAAGGGCAATACTAGGCTAGCTAGATAGTTAGCGTAGTCGGCATACCATGGTTCGTTATTCTTATCAGAGGCTGCCATTAATCGCTCTTCCAGGAATAGGTCCCTTATCTCAGCCTTGGTTAGCTTTCTTAGGTTGGTGTTTTTAAGCCGGGAGAGATGGTCGGCTGCTAGATTTTCAGCACCTTTCTTATCACGAATTTCAGTATCGAATTCTTAGAGTAGCAGGATCCATCTAATCAGTCGCGGTTTTACATCTTGTTTAGTAAAGAGATACCGCAGAGCAGAATGATCCGTGAAAATGATAGTCTTGGATAAGACCAAGTATTGACGGAACTTGTCGAATGCGAAAACGACAGCTAAAAGCTCTTTCTCGGTAGTTGTGTAGTTCTCTTGTGCTTCGTTCATTGTTTTGTTAGCATAGTGTATGAGCTTAAAATGCTTGTCGATCCTTTGCCCTAACAATGCTCCGTCAGCATAATCACTTGCGTCGCACATGACTTCAAATGGTAATAACCAATCTGGCTTTATCATAATTGGGGCCTGCGTTAGTTCGCATTTAACTTATCGAAAGCTTGGATGCATTCTTCAGAGAAATTGAATGGGGCATCTTTTACCAGGAGCTGGGTCATTGGGCGTGCGACTTGTGAGAAATCTTTTATGAATCTTCTGTAGAAACAAGCGTGTCCTAGCAAGCTTCGGATAGCTTTTATGTTCGTGGGATATGGTAATTTAGAGATTGCCTCAATTTTTGCTTTATCGACCTCAATTCCCATACTTGAGACCTTATGGCCGAGGATGATTCCTTCCTTAACCATGAAGTGGCACTTTTCCTAGTTTAACAGAAGGTTGGTCTCCTCATACCTTTTTAGCATCTTTTCAAGGTTTTTTAGGCAGTGGTCGAAGGAACTACCGAAGACTGAGAAATCGTTCATAAATACCTCCATGCTATCCTCGATAAGTTCATGGAATATGGCTGTCATACGGCGTTGAAAGGTTGCTGGAGCATTGCATCCAAAAGGCATTCGTTTGTATACGAAAGTTCTGTAAGGGCATGTGAATGTGGTTTTCTCATGATCTTCTGGAGCAATAGGAATCTGGAAATACCCTGAAAATCCGTCTAGGAAGTAGTAGTATTCGTGCCCTACTAGGCGTTCGAGCATCTGATAGATAAACGGAAGTGGAAAGTGGTCTTTCCGAGTTGCGTTATTCAATTTACGATAGTCGATACATAGGCTCCATCCAGTGACCGTCCTTTATGGGATGAGCTTGTTTTTCTCATTCTTCACTACGGTCATTCCTCCCTTCTTTGGAACAACCTGGACAGGACTCACCCAAGGACTGTCAGTGATGGGGTAGATTAACCCTGCGTCAAGGAGCTTTATGACTTCCTTCTTTACTACCTCCTTGATGTTCGGGTTTACTCGTCTTTGAGGTTGGACACTTGGTTTGAACTCGTCTTCCATGAGAATTTTGTGAGTACAGAAGGATGAGTCGATCCCTTTTATGTCCACAATACTCCAAGCGATTGCCCCTTTATGATTCTTTAGAACCTCGAGAAGCCTGGCTTTCTTGACGGTAGATAATGCGGAGGAGATGACCACTGGGAGTTGGTTGTTTTCCTGGAGGATAACGTACTCAAGGTGTTCGGGTAATTCCTTCAACTCTAGTTTGGGTGGTTAGATGTTTGAGGGTTTCAACCGATTCTCTAGGGCTTTCCACTCGAGTGGCTCGACCGGCTCTGTCCTAGGGTAGAAGGAAACTGCTTGCACTTCGTTGGAATCTTCCTCTTCTTCTACTTTAGTCCATTTTCCGTCATGATCGACCGTGTCAACCCATTATTCTTGGACAAGCTTAGCGGTGTGATCAGCGTAGTACATATAATCGTCTCGAGATTGTTTGGATTTCATGGATTTCCTAATGTTGAAGGTGACGGTTTCACTTTTGAATCTCAGACTCAACTTTCCCTCATGAACGTCAATTACAACCCTTGCTGTGGTGAGGAAAGGCTGTCCTGAAATGATCGGGACTAGCTCGTCTTCGTCCATTTCCAAAACTACGAAATCAACTGGAAATATGAACTTACTTACTTTTACCAATAGATTCTCGCAGACCCCGATGAGGTATTTGATAGATCGATCAGCCAGTTGAATACTCATTCTGGTTGGTTTTAGTTTAGAAATCCCTAATCATCGGAAGAGAGAGTGTGGCATGAGATTGATACTTGCCCCTAGATCAGCCAAGGCGTTCTTTACTGCCAGGGGTTCGATAAGACATGGTAGTATGAAGCTTCCTGGGTCTCCTTCTTTTTGGGGGAGATTCCTTTGGATGATAGCGGAACATTCCTCACTAAGCTTTACCTAGGAGGCCGCTTTTTCAAGTTTTTCCTTATGTAAAAGGAGATCCTTTAAGACCTTGGCCTTTGGCATGTAAATCATAACTTCTAGGAATGGCAAATTGATATGAATCTGTTTGAAGATTAAGAGAAGTCGCTCATCTTCGTCATCCTTTTTCTGCTTCTTCACTGGAAAGGGCATATTCGATGACTTGGAAGGTTGGTAAAAAATGGATGGCAGGGGGGCAGGCTCTACATTATGTATAATGCTTGGTTCTGCGCCCTCAGGTCCTTCCTTTTTGGTTGCCCCTTTGTCACACCTCGCCTAGGCGGAAATACGAGGCGTAACATCATGGATATCATCACAACACAATGGTGTCTACTATAGAGAAATCTAAATGAAGGAAATAATCAAATGGATACTATGTGTCATGACAATACCCAGCACAAGATAAAGGAGTCTTGCATTACTAAAGTAATGTCGTACACAAACAAAATAATCCAAATACTAACAATCTCCAACAAACCTTGTACCGCTTTTCTATCTTCTGATTTCTCTTTGTGTTTATTAGAATTGATATTCGTCACCACCAAACCTGTGCCAGTCTCTCAGGCTAAAAAACCCCCCATATCATTAGACAACGTATATAGCATAGGTTTAACCAGTAAATAGACTAATTAGAACTAATTAAAATACTGATAAAATATAGGATCAATGTTTCACTCTTAGTGTTTAACACCCTACTTACCGTGAAACTCCATCTTGACTGGGTACACTGCCCGTTAAAGTGTTGTTTTAGGTTTGTCGGCTAAATATACATGTAAAACTTGATAATCAAATAATTGACCCTACACGACAGCACATCAGTTTTTTGGCGCCGTTGTCGGGGAGTGAATTAATTAAACCTTATTCTTATTAGTATTTTCTAACCATTAATTAGTTTAGTTTAGTGTAATCTAATTATTTATTCTGTTTGTATTTATTTGCATTGCGTGTTTAAGTGCTTAAATTCATGCATTGTTTATTCCTGTTAAATATGACGTATGCAGTTCACAGAATACGACGTATTAGTCCATTTGGCCTTTTTCTCCATAGAAAGTTCATTATAGGTAAAAATTGATGACCCAAATATCACCATGGAGGAATACATCAGACTTGAAGAAGAAAAAGCTCAAAGACATGGCAGAACGTTTAATTGGCAAACTGCCACGTTCTGGAAAGTTAAATATTATGAAGACGAGGACGATTGCTTCACAGACTTCGAAACTGAATTCCCAGCCATAGTCTTTGATAATACATTAACGTCCGATATTGCACTCCCGTGTGAACCCACGGTAAGTCCTCCTAACGAAAAAAAGATTGATTTCAGAATATCATTAGACGAATCCGACGATGAAGATTACACAGTAATTTTTGATGAAAATTCATTTTCGTATAAAATAATTTCTGTCAATGACTTAAAAACGGATTCGGAAAATGATAATGGTAAAAACAATATGCCTTCGTCACCCAAACCTACGGTCAATTATTTAGATGATTTAGACTGCTTCAACGATTTCGAAAATGAATTCCCAGCCATTGTTTACAATGATGGCCTAACGTCTAAATCAGATCTTCTAATTGAACCTCCTTCAAGTTCCCAACATATCTGTTGATAGAAATAATGCTTAAAAACATTATTAATATTTTTTGATCTCTCTACGTTTTGACAATCACAAAATGTAAAAACGATTAATGAAAAATTGTTTGTAAACAAATAATTAGTAGTAAATTTTTATTTTGAAAATTTAATCACTTAAAGGTATGAATAAATAAATGCTTAATGCATTTTATGATCAAAGGAATTTTTATTCAACTTCACATTTTTTATAAAAATGTCACAAACATTTTTATAACTTTTACAAAACATTTTTGGATTTAAAGGAAATGTTTTATTCAAAATAAATATTTTGAATTCAAATTTTATACCAAAAAACGGCTAGAAATGTTCCAGAAAAGACAAAAAAGGGAGCGTCTAGGCTGGGCGGCCCCCTTAATTATAAAAGGCGGCCCCCTTAATTATTAAGGGGACCGGCCCCTATTTAAAGGGACCGCCTAGACAAAAAGCCAGCTCAGCTGGCCTATAAATACTAGACTATTCCTCACTGTTTTTCTCACCTTTTGCACAAACTTTTTTTCTGTTCTAAATCAGTCTATACTTTCCTTTCTTTCCTTTGATCATTTAATCATAAAGCCTTGTTTCCAAGTGATCCAAGCTTTGATCCTCAAGTGCAAGAGAAGAATACTTCCTATCATCAAGTGAAGAAGTATTATAGTTTAGTGTGTGTCCTTGCAACCTTGTTGCAATTGTATCATATCTTGTAAATCATTTGTGTATATTATAAAGGTGTGTATCGTAGTTGTGTATACTAAGTATATTGTATTGACCATTATAAGTATAGATAAATCGGGTTGATCTTAGTAGGTAGTGTTTGATTGGTGTGATCAATGTAGTGTTTAGTTAAAGTGAAGTTGTGAAGAAAAGTATAGAAAGGTTGTGAAGGGTAGAGATTTGTGAAGTGAAGAATAGTCATGTAGTGAAGAAGAAGTCGTGTGGTGAAGCCAAGTAGTGAATTGTCGTGAAGTGGTGTGATTAGTCGTGATAGATTGGTTCTAGCTAGGATTAGAACTCAACATTTTGCTTAGTGTCGGAAATTGGTATAAGCTAAGTTGTGTACGGTTTTCTCCGCCTAAAGGGAGCTTGTTGACGTAGTGAAGAAAACTCTCGAGTTTGGTGCTCGGGGAGTGGAGTAGGGCGAAGAGGTGCTTCGTTACCGAACCACTATAAATCCTCGTGTTATGGTTTGATCTTTCCATCTCTTATCTCTTATCTCTTATCTTGCATATTTATTTTATATCTTATCATTACTTACTTGATTATTTAAATTGTTCATATTGTGCATATTGTGAATTCACATAAAGTCGAATTTAAGTTTTTATAAACAAACATAACATCAATTTAAAAAGCGGTAAACTATCCAACCCCCTTCTAGTTTTTCACATTTGGTATCAGGTCCCACGTTAAACAAGATTTTAAAAATAAACTGTATTTTAAAACTTGAATCGATCTATGGAATCGGAAAAATATTTAAAAGGGCAATCTATGTGTGACAACCCGATATTTTCCGTTCATGCAATTTTAGCCGATTCGAGTATAATTTGAATTTTTAAATGCTTCGTTAGCTTAACCGTATAACCGGGAATTGTTTTCGATGTTATCAGAGAATATCTCAACGGGGAGCGAACCGGGATACTCAAACGTTGTAGTATATTGGCAATACTTACGTTGTTTATTTTTTTTAAGCAATGTTTAAAATTTCAATATTTTTAGTGATACCGATATTCTTTACGAACTTCGTACCGCCGTGATTACTAAAACTATAAGCTTTAAGCATGCAATACTTGGAAAATAAATCATTTGGAGTACAGCAACAAAGCTTATAAAAATGAATGTCCCCGACCCCTCCCCTTGGCAAATTTCGGTGCAAACCAACAACCATGAACTTGGTGGACAAGTTTTGAATTCAAAATAGCATAAGACAAGCTCAAATCACATGTTATGAACTAGCTAAACTCTCATTGGTGGATCATTTTGGTCCCCCCTCCTCATTCTTGTCCTATGTTCGGTACACACACACACACCATTAGTGTGTGAAGTAAACTTGGTGTTATATAACTTATTCTTTAGTCATTTGTTCATTCCATTCTCACACACATAAAACTTTACTTCACTTTTCCATCTTTTCTTTCTTTTTCTTCCTTGTGCCGAACCAAAATCACCAACAAAACCCATTCATTTTTCATCTTTAATCAAAAACACTTGAAGATTTATTGAAGGTTTGATCATTTGTATCATCCGGGTATTTGTTAAACAACATTTGGGTTGTTATAAATCTTTGTTCATCCAAATCTTCTAATTTTTGTAAGTCTTCAAATACTCAAATAACTTGTACTTTTATACTTCTCATGATGCATACATACTATTGTACAAGTTTATTTTGTAAAGACAAAGGTTTAAAAACTACATAAACCCTAAAAGGGTAGGCATATGTTTCGAAATACATAAGAATAAATATAAGGAAATGTTAGTTTTGTGATCGTGGTTATTTTCGTGTAATAAAAATGATATGCTATAGTTCATTTTGTTCGGCTTATGTTTAATAAGCTCGTGGAAAGCTTATTTAATTATTTTGAGTTTATTAGGGCTTATATATATGTTTCGGCCCAAATGAAAAATAAAGAAAGATTTATTGTTTAGCTTATTTTGCTTTGACATATATTTTGTTAGCTTATTTTCTAGCTTTTTGTGAACGGACGAATGATACACTATCGGGCATTCGCTCAATAAAAAGCTCGAATATAGTTTTATTAGGCCTTAAAGCCACGACCCACTTACAAGACACAACACCATGAGATCATTCTGAGCTCATATGGTTGGCGTATTATACTTGACTTATATGAGCTTATTTAAAGCATATCTTGAAGGTCACCTTATTTATTACTTAATAATTTTGCTATCGGATAAATGGATAAGTAAAACTACATTTTCGGACAGTAACGGCCAAAAGCCAACATAAAAGCAAACCACCAAAGCATAAAGCTACGTGTAGAGTTATTGGATAAGTTTCGTGATGAGCTTATTTAATAGTGTACAAATAGATTTTAGAAGTTTTTAAACGTTTAATTATTTATAAGACGTCGAAAACTTACAATTAATAATGGATTTGATGACGAGTAAATTGTAAATATGGAAAGTGGTTTGAAAGTGGTATTTAATTAAAGTCTACGACTTTGGACAACGTGTAAACACGAACGGGTCATGCCGAAAATTTGTCAAAATCCTTATATTAGAAACAATTTGTAAAACATAAACTAAAATACTTCCATTAAATTACCTAACTGTTTGGAAAAATTAAATAATAAATAACAAGTTTACTTATGTATTAACAATAACAAATGTAATATCTATATAAATAATATAATATTATATATGTACGTTTCGTAAAACTCGATCACTAAACGTTTCTAAAATGAAAATAATGTTTTGCTAAAAATGACAATTAACGTGCATGCATAATATAGTATGATAACCATCCAGTCAAAATCGAAACCTTATTCTTTTAGTCATACCCGGTATACCGGTCGTTCTTTCCAAGTGACCATACTTTTGTCCGTATACGTCTTTACCTTATCATCAAGGGGAGTTCATATCCCCACACTTTTACTCGTTTTTAATAAATGTTTTTAATAACTTAAGTGAGAAAACATTGCTTGTTTTTTAAAAACTGGACACAAAGTACTTTTGCGTGAGATTTTCCCGTTTACTGTTGCCTAATAGCGTATAGACACTACTGCCCCACTTTTAATCATGAACCGTCAATCCTCTTGACTGGAGACCGGTCGAAGGAGCGCTAGTGTTTATAAATATATCATTTGGGATTAAATTATCCCTATCCGGGTGAGTAGCGCTCACTACAACAGATACCCACGGGGAGCCCAATAAAACGGATATATACCATTCTAACTATAAGAAGGAATCTTGGTCCAGTTACCTTGGGGCTTTTTTCAACCTAGCAATGTACTTCTATAAACTTAATTACTTCGGTGTCATGAAGCTTAGTGCGAACGTAATAACTTTTTTATGTGAAGTTGTATTTGTTATAGACTGTCGCATACATGTTGATAACTTGTGTCCACTATAATAATGATTGAACTAAACCTATGAAATCACTCAACTTTATGTTGACCAGTTTTTAAAAGCAAGTTTTTTCCTCAGTGCTTAGCATGGAATGCGCTGTTGATTGACTTATGTGGAGTCTATATGCCTGTACCGGTTTACCAAGAGATTTATCTATGACCTTAAATACCGTTGTTAAACTTATTTAAGCTTCCGCATTTTAACTTTGAATCTTTTAAATTTAATCGATGTAAAACTTATTATTATTATTTTAAATCTATGCAACGGTGTTTATTTTCAAAACGTACCCTTAGAGGTCGTTCTTTATGCTTTGTACTTGAGATGCGCAATCAAGTCAGACGCCCTCCGGTACACGTGTTTTTCCTCCAGTCCACCGTCTGGGGGTGTGACCCCAAAAAGTTTGGGTATCATGAGCCAAAGGTTATAGAGAATCAGGTAGTAATAAACTGAGGCATGACTATATAACCATATGTGATCCAACGTGATTATGAGTCTAAACGTGAATCTTATATACGTGATAACACCATTCTTATCATCGTATGATACCCCACCGACAGTGATAACCAGATACACCATCATCACCTACCCATGAAACAACCTTTTTAACTAAGATTACCGCTTTCTACCCAGCATATCACCTACCATACCTCGTCGTCGAGTTATGCTTCTAGCATCTGGACAGCCTATTCCTTATGGTCGACCGTACCACTACCATCTTAATGGGCCGGTACACATGATGACCGCGAGGAAGAGGGTTAGACCGTTACCTACTCATCGTCTTGCTGAGAGACATCCTACTGATCATTCTTCTTCAGATTCATCATCAGAGGCATCATCAGATTTTCATTCGGATGCTTCATCTGATCCTTCTTCGAGGCACTCATTGTTAGATCATTCTTTCACCAGTTTTACCGAGTACTTCTGCTGGGCTATCTCGCAAGAGACGTTAGGTCCCCATGACATCTGTAACCTGCATTATTCACGCTGAATCGGAAAGACTTTATCTCCTGTCCGTAAAGCGATTTTATACATCGCCTAAGAGAGTTCTGATTCTGTGTTATTTTGCAGAAGGTAGAGGTTGAACCTAGAGAGACTAGTTTGAGGGATGATGGTTATTGTCAGATGTAAGTGAAGAGCCTCCATTTTAGAGCATGATTAGTTATCCAGAGGTCCAAGCAAATTGACGAGTGTATTGCTACGCTGATGCTCTTAGGGATAATGGCTTGATGCACAGAGTTGTAGTTGAGACTATTGATACGAGATGAAACAGAGGACTGTAAGTGAGAGGCACGTTATGAGGTCAGTTTGAGAGGGTTACTCATCCTGTGATAGCAGAGGATAATTCCCTGAGCCTGCTCAGAGGGATCATAGAGTACGTATGAGACATTGGGAGATTTGGTTCAAAGGTTCCATGATCACACACATGCTATCCCAGACCATCGTATACAGGTCATTGAGGGAGTTCAGAGAGAGCAGGGACACAAGATTGTTGGGGTTGAGTCGGCAGTTATTGCTTGACAGAGAGGCTTGCTGATTTGGAGAGGGATAACATGAGCTTAGAGTCACCATGAGTGTAGAAGATCAGAGATTTGACGACTCCAGCGCGCATGTCACGTACACAGAGGGAGTTGAGACAGTATGCTATGACATCGATTTTATGACCCGAGTGATAGTTGGCAGCTTTAGAGGCTGGTGCTAGAGTGCTCAATCGGAAGCCAGAAAGGAAGAGAACTTCATCAACGAAGATTTGCGTGGCATGATTAACAAGTTAGAACCTCGCGCTGACGGAACGTTATGCTTAAACAATCGAAGTTGGATTCCGTGTCTTGGTGATTTGAGGGCCTTGATTATGCATGAGTCGCATAAGTCGAAGTATTCCATCCACCCTGGATCGGATAAGATGTATCAGGACTTGAAGAAGTTATATTGGTGGCCTAACATGAAAGCAGAGATTGCCACTTATGTCAGCAAGTGTTTAACATGTGCAAAGGTTAAGATAGAATATCAGAAACCATCTGGTTTGTTGGTTCAACCAGAGATCCCACAATGGAAATAGGAGAACATAACAATGGACTTTGTGACTAAACTGCCGAGGACAACGGCTGGGCAAGACACGATTTGGGTAATCATTGATCATCTCACTAAATCTGCTCATTTCTTGCCTATGAGAGAAGATAACACATTAGAAAAATTGACGAGACAATTCTTGAAGGAAGTAGTCTCAAAGCATGGGGTGCCGGTTTCGATCATCTCTGATCGCGATGGAAAATTTACTTCACATTTTTGGAAATCTCTACATAAAGCATTAGGTACTCCATTGGATATGAGTACAGCCTACCACCCAGAGACCGATGGTCAGAGTGAGAGAACCATTTAGACGTTAGAGGATATGTTACGTGCCTGTGTACTCGACTTTGGAAAAGGTTGGGATAAACACTTACCGTTGGTAGAATTTAAGTATAACAACAGTTACCATACCAGCATTAAGGCTACTCCATTTGAGGCATTGTATGGGCGCAAGTGTCGATCACCCATCTGCCAGGCTAAAGTTGGGGACAGTCAGCTCACTGGCCCAGAGATCATCCATGAGACAACTGAGATAATAGTTCAAATCAAGAGCCATATCCAAGCCGCCTGTGATCGTCAAAAGAGCTATGCCGATGTAAGACGAAAACCTCTTGAGTTTCAAGTAGGAGATAAGGTCATGCTGAAAGTGTCTCCTTGGAAAGGAGTGATACGTTTTGGCAAACGTGAAAAGCTGAACCCTCGTTATATTGGACCTTTTAAGATCATTGCTAAAGTAGGAACCGTTGCCTATCGTCTAGAACTTCCAGAGAAGTTGGGTAGAGTTCATAGTACGTTTTACGTCTCGAAATTAAAGAAATGCATGGCTGATGAACCGCTTGCTATACCGTTGGATGAAATCCAAGTGGACGACAAACTGAACTTCATCGAAGAACCCGTCGAGATTATGGACCGTGAGGTCAAGCGTCTGAAGCAGAGTCATATTCCGATTGTCAAAGTACGCTGGAACTCCAAGAGAGGTCCTGAGTTCACCTGGGAGCGTGAAGACCAAATGCAAAAGAAATACCCGCACCTTTTCACCAACTCTGCACCCGCCGCAGGGGTTGCGTCCTAAGCTTTGAGGACAAAGCTTCTTTAACAAACACAGGGGAAATAATGTGACAACCCAAGAATTATCCGTTCAATAATTAGCCTTTCCGTGTAAGTTTATTTGAAAATTTTAAAAGTTCCGTGTAGAAATTTGAATTTTTAAAAGTTTCGTTTAGCTTTACCGTTTAACCGGGAAGTTGTTTCGTTATTATCTGAGAATCGTCACCGGGAGCGAACCGGGACACCAATCGTTGTAGTATTTTGGCAATAGCCATGTTTTTATGTTTTAAAGCAATATTTAAAATTTCGTAATTTTCCGTGTTACCGTTACTCGTTTCGTTATTTACGTGCTACGTGTTTTTAATCTATACTTTGTTGTGCATGCATGCTTGGAAATTAATTCATCAACTAGCACTAGCTTTCCTAGAATGTTGGAAGCCATTTGGTCCCCCCTCCCCTTTGGTCTCTTATAACCGATTACACACATGCATGTATACATAGGATTCAAAAATTTGAAATCAAAGCACTAGACAAGCTAGCATGGTTAGAGGAAATGACATGTACTCTTAAGGATATCATTAGGTGATCAAATTGGTCCCCTTTGGTTGTCCCTCCCCCTTTGTCAAATCGGTGGAACACACACACATGAGTATGTGTTGTGAATTTTTGGAACTAGCCTATATATATCACCTCATTCATTTGCATCTCATTCATATTCATTCCATACACACACATAAACTTTACTTCTCTTTCTTTTCTTCTCTTTTTGTCTGAACCATCAAACACACGCAGACAACTCCATTTATTTTTAATTCTTGAGCAACCATTTGAAGCTATATTTTTTGAGTTGATTGTTATTGCATCCAGGTATTTTATAAAACAACGTTTGGGTTGTTCTTAGTTTCTATCCACCTTTCGTCGTGTTTCTTTGTAAGTCATCTTTACTTTTTCATAAATAAGTTGTACTTTTGCATTCGTATGATCATTCCGAACAAGGTGTACAAAGCGGATCGTTGTGAAAATCATTATCTATTTTTCTATAAAACCACAAGTCTCTAAGTTTAATCTTTTGTTTATAAATGGAAGAAAATAAAAAGTAGTTGTACTTTTGCATTTAAAAGTTCATTGTGACTATGTTGATATATATTGCTATTATTACGGCTATATCGATTATTTAAAGATTTATCATATGTTGAGTTAAATATCGTTGACGAAGAGATTAAGTTAGATGTTGGAATTGTTGGAAGCGTAAATTAAATGTCGAAGAGGGTTAGGGTTAAGAACGGAATGGTTGCGATATTTGAGGTGTTGTCGAAAATAGATCGGATATACTTTCGAGTCAATAAAAGATGTACTTTGTAAAACGGATAGTTTCACGAGTCGAGGTTGATAAAAATGGAAAGTCGATATTTTTAGAAAGGTCATGCCGAAATTTCGTAAACTTTATAAAAGCGTCAAAAATATACTTTTATTATCAAACTTATGATAAAATGTAGAAAAACGTAAGTGTCGAGTTTAGGTCAACATTTTTAGTTATTGAGTCAACATTGATGTGTCGGGACACTAAAAGACAAAATACTTAATAGATGAAATACATAAGAGAGACAAAATACACTAATGTCGAAACTACACTAAAGAGGAAATACACTAAAAGGACAAAATACCTAAAAGCAAATACACTAAAAGACGAAATGCACTAAAAGACGAAATACACTAAAAGACAAAATATTTTTGAAGATGTTTCAAAACGTCGAGACTTGTCAAAACTTATAACTTTCGAAAGTACGTTTTAAAAAGGGATACGCCGTGTCTACTCGTGCTCGGATGATCAGTTCTTGGTAAGCGTTATTAGTTGTACTTCATTCTAAAACCGACGATATATGATAGGTTGTCGCTTAGAAACGGTGAGGATCATTGCCACTTGATTGATTTCCTTTTGTTCCACTTCCCGTCTTAAGGGAGTTCCTAAGCCTCACTCTTTTACTCGTTTTGACTAAATGTTTTATAACTTGGGGTGAGAAACATTGCTTGTTTTTAAAAACGAAACACATGTACTTTAGGTGAGGTTTTTCCGGTTTACATGTTGTCTAAGTATAGCTTTAGACCACTACTGCCTGTACTATCATGAACTGTCACTATCTTGACTGGAGGGACCGGTTGAGGGGCGCGATATGAAATAATAGATCTATTGGGACTTATTATCCCTATTCCCGGTTGAGTAGCGCTCAACTATCCCACGGGGCGCCCGATAAACGGATATATGTCATGTTCTTACTGGTTAGGTTGTCTTGGTGGACCACCTGAAAGGGAAACAAATAATTATAGCAATGTACCATGCTATCTTGACGTAATAGCTTCAGTGTCATGAGCTTAGTGCCAAGGTTAAATACTTTTTATGTGAAGTTGTTCTGTTATAACTGTGATACGTTTTGATAATCTTGTGGTCCACTATAACAACGTTTGAATTAACCATGATTTCACCAACTTTATGTTGACGTTTTTAAGCATGTTTTTCTCAAAGTGCATAGCATGGAGCTGTTGCTTGACTTATGTGAAGTCTTATTTGCCTGTACGGTTTACCTGAGATTTTATCTTATGTCTTTAAATACCGTTGTTGAACTTATTTAAGCTTCACGCAATTTTAATTTTGATTCTTTTAAAAATTAATCGATGTAAAACTTATTATTATTATTTTAAAACTTTGCAACGGTGTTTATTTTTCAAAACGTACCCTTAGAGGTCGTTCTTTATGCTTTGTACTTGAGATGCTCAATAAAGTCACGCCTCCGGACACGTATTCCATCCAGGCCCCGTCTGGGGGTGTGACAGCATTGTATCAAGGGCCAAGGTTTATAGTAACTAGGTAGTATTAAACTAGGTCTGGACTATAACCAGTATGTGATCCTACGTGATTATGTGCCTTACGTGATCTTACATAGTACGTATACATAACTAAGTGCTACGTAAATAATATATACGTATTAAATACTAAGTATATCTAATATTTCTAAGTTTTTCTTATTTCATCCTATCATGACGTGCTCGATGACTCATTCATTCATTCATTCACTTTGCATTCATTCAGTTACCCATTCACCCATTCATATTGTTGCATCATGCATGGTTGATATAAAGATGATTTATATGAACTTTGCTTGTGCAGGTTATGGCTATTTCAGTTATCTCGATTTCTTCGGATTCATCTGAGGATAGCGTGGGGACACCTGCTGGACGAGTGATATTGTTCGGTACTATCCCTACTACTATTCCGGACACCACACCAGTGATTACTTCACCTGCTACCCAGACTGACACACCAGTGATACCCACAGAGACACCTATCATACCACCTACTATACCACCATCTCCAGATTATACACCAGCTTCACCTGATTACTCACCTGCATCTGATTCAGAGTCTGATCCATCAGAGGATCCATCATCAGACCACATACCACCATTACCAGATATCTCACCATTTTTATCATCAGATGATGACCCTACTGTCACACCCCCAAACTGGGCCTAGACGGAATACGTGTCCGAGGGCGTGACGTCATAACAATCCGATCACAAAGCAAGATCACCTATCATACCTCTCAGTCGAGTTTATGCTTCCTAGCATCTGGACAGTCTATTCCCCATTGGTCGACCATAACTATATACATCCTAATGGGTACCGGTACACATGATGAACATGAGGAAAGGTAGACCATGTAACCCACTCATCGCTTGCGGAGAGACATCCTACTGATCATTCTTCTTTCAGAATTCATCATTAAGGCATCATCAATATTTTCATATCGGATGCTCATCTGAATTCTTCATTCGAGACAACTCATTTTCAGATCATTTCTCACGCAGAATTACCAGGTACTTCTGGCAGGCTATCTCGCAAGAGACGTAGGTCCCCTATGACATATGTACCGCAAATATCACCATTACCGATCTATCACCTTTCGTGCTGATTTGATACCACGCCTAAGACAGTTAGGGATTCTGGTTATTCGACATATGTAGAGGTTGATCATAGAGAGAACTCGTAAAACGAGGATGATGCATTGTCATGGTTTATTATGAGCCTCCATTAAGGAGCAGGATATTGAATCCAGGAGGTATCAAGGCAGAGATTGACGAGTGTTTGCTTACCAAGGCTCTTAAGGGATATGAGGGATTGATGCTAGGATTGTAGTTGAGACAATTGATCGAGATGAGACAGAGACAGTGATGAGAGGACACGATTGAGGTCAAAGTTGAGAGGGATATAGCATCCTGTTGATGCCAGAGGAATCCCAGAGCCTGCACAGGATGGATGGGTTAGTGGTTACGTATGAGACATTGGGAGATTTGGTTCGAGGATTCCATGAGCACACTCGGCTATCCCAACCATCGACAACAGGCCCAAATGAGGGAGTTCAGAGAGAGCAGGACACAGGATTGGTTGAGTTTAGTCAGCAGTTATTGCTTTGCACGAGAGGACTTGCTGAGTGGAAGGTACAACAGGAGGCTTCGAGGTCCCAGAGTGTTGAGATCAGAGAGTTTGACCGACTCCACCGGCAATGTACACCGTATGCAAGGGAGTTGAGACATATGGGACGATTCGATTTTATGCACCGAGTGAGATTGGGCAGACTTAGGCTTGTGCTCGGAAGCACATGGGCTATCGCCTCTTAGAGATGTTCGTTCAGATCATTTGCAGTATTTAGTAGTAGCCTTAGTATACCGTAGTGTTAGAACTCATATCCTTCTGTATTTTTTGAACGCTAGTGATGTCTAATACCACTTATGTTCGAAAGAAAGAAATGAAACTATGTTTATTCTATGATATGATGGCATGATGATTTACTTATGCTCTTGTGGCATGCATTATGGGCATATCCGTGAAGATGTAATATGGTCGTGTATTTTTCCTATGTGGTTAACCGTAAATATATTCATGCCGTTAGTAATTTCACGCATTGACCTAGAAATCTCACCAAGCGTTATATTGTTGTGTTGTAGGAAGATGCCTAAACACAACCGATCTGGAGCGTCCATGACTCGTGAGGAGTTTGAAGAATTGGTTGCCTCGCCGATCGACTGAAGAGTTGGAGGCCTCGGAAAACCGCCAGGTTACCCTGAACCCCTGAAATGAAATGGGATGAACTAAGAAGGCGAGAATGGAGGAAAGGGAAATGGAAACGAGGCAATGGAAATGAGAGAGAAATGGATCAAATGAAATGGACGGAGAATGGAAAATGAATGGAGAAATGGGAATGAAATTGGAGGAAATGGAAACAGAAATGGAAATCATGGTATGAACTTGAGGTTTCATGCCAGTGCTCGAGATGCACTTTTCACAAGACATCTTGAAGTGCAAGCACATAATTACACAGGAACTCAAAGGCGTTGTCGGATTGACCCGCTGAGTTTTGAGAAGATGGAGACTGTGTTCAATATCAGTAATTGTCCACTGAAGTATCAAGTGAAGTATGCTACGTGCACACTGCAGGACAGTGCTTTGACCTGGTGGAACTCTCATAAGAGAACCATTGGTGTTGAGGCTGCATATACCATGAATTGGGTCAAACTAATGAAGTTGATGACATAAGTGTATTGCCCAAATGATGAAATCCAGAAGATGGAGACTGAATTGTGGAATTTGGCCAGTAAGGGAAAAACGCTTGAAAGCTTACACTCAAATGGTTACAGATTGATTTTGTTGTGTACTAGAATGGTCCCTGATAAGAAGATAGAGTGGAAAGTTTATAGGAGTTACCGACAACATTCAAGGGAATGTTATTGCTTTGCAAAACCTACCAGACTTTCCAAGATGCTAAAACCCAATACTAACCAATTGAATGACAAGAAAGTCCAGGGTTATGCTGCAAGATGTCTGAAATAAGAGAAGGATGGAGAGTAACCTTAAGGATAACCGTGGACAGCAAACCACCAACAAAGCAAAATACTAGTGGGCAGAATGTGCCCAGAGCCTATACGGCTGGGAACAATGAAAGAAAGGGATATGCTGGGCCACTACCCTACTGCAACAAGTGTAGTGTTGCACCATGAGATTAGTGTACGTGAGGTGTGGAACTGTAAGTAAGTTGGAACATCAGACAAGAGTGTAGGCTGCTAATGGCTCCAAACCTCATAGGGTTTTCCAGATGGAAATCAGCAGGGTATTATTTGTTATGATGTTGAAAGACCAGGACATTTCAAGAAGGATTGTCCCTAGAGTTGAGAAATCACAACCGAGAAACCAACAAGAAACAAGAATGGAAACAAGACTGGAAACCAGACTGGAGGGAACGCAATACGGTCGAGAGCTTAACGCTAATTGGTGAGAGAAACAAACCCTGATTCACAAACGTTGTCCCGGGTACTTTTTCTTCCCAATAAACTGTTATGCTTCCTATGTTGTTTGATTCGGGTGCCGATAGAAGTTTCGTGTCAACTACCTTTAGTGGCTTAGCTTTGATGTTACACCAACCAACTTTAGACACTAGCATTATGCCAGTAGAACTTGCCGATGGAAAGAATTCAGAACAATATTGTTCTTAGAGTTTTGTAGCTTAGGATTATTAGGTCATCCGTTCGACATAGATTTAATGCCCGTAGAGCTTGGTAGTTTTGACGTCATCATTGGTATGGATTGGCTGGCAAAATACCACGCGTTGATCATTTGTGACGAGAAGGTTGTTTGTATTCCTTATGGAAATGAGGTGTTGATAATTTGAGGAGATAGTTGCGACGGTGGAAGTAAGTTGAATATCATATCATGCACGAAGACCCAAAAGTATATGAGAAAGGATGGCAAGTTTATCTGTCGCAAAGTTACATCCAAGAAGGCTGAAGAAAGTCAGAGAAAAGCGACTTGAGGATGTGCCAATCGAAACGGTGAATTTTCAGAATTCTTTCCAGAAGATTTGCCATAGTAACCAGCCTACTCGACAAGTTGAATTTCAAATCGACTTGGTCCCTGGTGCTGCACCTGTAGCACGAGCCCCGTATCGATTAGCACCAGCCGAAATGCAAGAGTTGTCTGCTCAATTACAAGAACTTTTTGACAAAGGATTTATAAGACCGAGTTCCTCACTCCATTGGGGAGCACCAGTTTTGTTTTTGTCAAGAAGAAAGATGGTTCTTTTCGATGTGTATCGACTATCGGAACTGAACAAGCTAACTGTGAAAACCGATACCCACTCCGAGAATCGATCGATTTGTTGATCCAATTGCAAGGATCAGAGAGTCCTACTTCTAAGATCGACCTGAGATTCTGTTATCAACAACTCAGAGTTCGTGAGGAACACATTCAAAGGAACACCATTTATGACTCGCATGGTCACTACGAATTCCAAGTAATGCCGTTTGGTTTGACTAACGCACCACAGTTTTCATGGACTTGATGAATAGGGTGTGCAAACCATATCTGGATAGATTCGTGATTGTATTCATCGATGATATTTTGAACTACTCCAAAGCAGAAAGGACATGAAGTGACATCTTAAGTGATCTTAATATATTAAAGAAGGAAGAATTGTACGCCAAGAATTCTCAAGTGTGAATTTTGGCTGTACAAGGTATAATTCTTGTTACGTGATTGATAGGAAAGGCATACACTTTATCCCAAGCGAAGATGAAGGCAATCCACAAGGATTGGCATCGCCCAAGACACCTACCGAGATTCGTTTCAATTTTTAGGTTGGCCGTTACTACCGACGATTATCAAATAAGTCACCGCTTTTCAAAATCTGCTAGACCAATGACAAAGTTGACTCAGAATAGCCGTGAGGTTTTTGAATAGGGAGAAAAGCAGAAGCTGCATTCAGTTGTTGAAGCAAAGCTGTGTAGTGCACCAATCTTGGCTTTTACCAGAGTGAAGCGAGAACTATGTTCGTTGTATATTGCGATGCTTTCGCATAAGGGGTTGGGCGCAATTTTTGACTTCAGAGAGATGAAGGTCATCAGCTTAGGCATCCCGCAACTAAAATCAGGTTTCACGAGAAGAACTATACCACACACGACCTAATGAGCATGGTGCAGTAGGTGTTTGCCCTAAGAAACTTGAGGCATTATCTGTACGGTACCAAGTGCGTTTGTGTTTCACCGACCATAAGAGTTTACAACACATACTCGACCAGAAAAGAACTGAATATGAGGCAAAGACGTTGGTTAGAATTGTTTGAGCGCTACGACGTTTGAGATTGATATCATCCAGGAAGGCGACCGTGGTGGCAGATGCCCCTGAGACGAAAGGAAGAGTAAGCCACTACGAGTATCGAGCCTTGGATATGACTATAGGGTTTAAACCTTCCTAGACAAAGTTTAAGTGCACAATCGGAAGCTAGAAAAGAAGAGAACTTCATCAACAAAGATTTGCATGGCATGATTAACAAGTTAGAACCTCGTGCTGATGGAACGTTATGTTTGAACAATCGAAGTTGGATTCCGTGTTTCGTAGTATTTGAGGGCTTGATTATGCATTAGTCGCATAATCGAAGTATCCATCCCCCCTGGATCGGATAAGAATGTACCAGGACTGAAGAAGTTATATTGGTGGCTAACATGAAAGCCAGAATGCCACTTATGTCAGCAAGTGTTTAATAACGTGTGCAAAAGTTAAGATAGAATACAGAAACCAATCTGGTTTATTGGTTCATACCATAGAACCCAAAATGGAAATTGGTTAGAACGCATAACAATGGACTTGTGACTAAACTCCGAGGGACAACGACTAGGCAAGACACGATTTGTGGTAATTCGTTGATCGTCTCACCAAATCTGCTTATTCTTGCCTATGAGAGAGGATGACACGTTAGAAAAATTGACGAGACAATACTTGAAGGAAGTAGTCTCAAAGCATGGAGTACCGGTTTCGATCATCTCAGATCGCGATGGAAAATTTACTTCGCATTTTTGGAAGTCTCTACATAAAGCATTAGGTACTGCCATTGGATTATGAGTACAGCCTACCATCCAGAGACCGATAGAACAGAAGTGAGAGAACCATTCAACGTTAGAAAAGTAGGGGGATATGTTACGTCCTGTGTACCTCCTACTTTGGAAAAGGTTGGGATAAACACTTACCGTTTGGTAAGAATTCGTATAACAACATTACCAATACCCAGCATAAAGGCTGCTCCTTTGAAAGCATTGAATGGCGCAAGTGTCCGATCCATCCCATCTGCTGGGCTGAAGTTGGAGACAGTCAGCTCACTGGCCCAGAGATCATCCACGAGACAACCGAGAGAATAGTTCAAATCAAGAGCCATATCCAAGCCGCCCGTGATCGTCAAAAGAGCTATGCCGATGTCAAAAAGAAAAACCTCTTGAGTTTCAATAGGAGATAAAGGTCCATGTTGAAAGTGTCTCCTTGGAAAGGGGTGATACGTTTCGGCAAACGGGGAAAGTTGAACCCTCGTTATATAGGACCTTTTAAGATCATTGCCAAAGTAGGAACCGTTTCCTATCGTCTAGAACTTCCAGAGAAGTTGAGTAGAGTTCATAGTATTTTCACGTCTCAAAATTGAAGAAATGCATGGCTGATGAACGCTTTAGCTATACCATTGATGAGATCCATAGTTGACGACAAATGAATTTCATCGAAGAAACTGTCGAGATTTTATGGACCGTTGATGTCAAGCGTCTGAAGCAGAGTCGTATTCCGATTGTCAAAGTGCGGTGGAACTCCAGGAGAGGTCCTGAGTTCACCTGGGAGTGTGAAGACCAAATGCAAAAGAAATACCCGCACCTATTCACCAACTCTGCACCCGCTGCAGAGGTTGCATCCTAAGCTTTGAGGACAAAGCTTCTTTAACGGGGAAAGAATGTGACAACCCGATATTTTCCGTTCATCAAGTTAGCCGTTTCCGTGTATAAATTTGAAATTTTTAAAATGTTCCGATAAGCTTACTGTTTAACCGGAGAAGTTGTTTCGTTGATATCTGAGATAGTCTCCGGAGAGCGAACCGGGACAAACCAAACGTTGTAGTATTTTTGGCAATAGCCACGTTTTTAAGTTTTTAAGCAATGTTTAAAATTCATAATTTTTTGGTGATACCGTATACTTCGTTTCGTTACTTGCGTTATCCTGTTTTAACCTAAACTATAAGCTAAAGCCATGCAAGACTTGGATAATTAAATCATATGGGAGCACTAGCAACTAAGAGTATAAAAAATATATGTCCCCCCCTCACCCTTTGGCATTCGACACCAACAACAATGAACTAGGTTGAGCAATTTTGAATTCAATGTGCATAAGACAGCTTAATTACATGACATGTGCTGCTTATTCTCATTGTGATCATTTTGGTCCCCCCTCTCTTTCCTTGTCTATTTCGGTCATACACACACTCTATAGTGTGTGAAGTAAACTTTGTGTTATATAATTCATTCTTTAGTCATTTGTTCACTCATAACACACACACACTTACATTTGAGTTTCTTCTCTTCTCCTTTGTTCTCTAACCCACGAAAATATACAAACACCAACAAAACCCATATATTTTTCATCTTTGATAAAAAACACTTGAAGATTTATTGAAGGTTTGATCATTTGTATCTCCCGTAGTATTTGTTAAACAACATTTGTGGTTGTTATAAATCTATTGTTCTCATCCAAAATCTTCTAGTTTTTGTAAAGTCTTTCAAATTCTTAAACAACTGTACTCTTAACTTCTCAAGATGCAATACATACTATTGTACAATTTATTTTGTAAAACAAAGTATTAAAAACTACATAAAACCCTAAAAGGGTTACTACATAATCGACAAATAACAAAAATAAATATAAGGAAATCTTAGTTTTGTGATCGTGGTTATTTTCGTGTAATAAAAATGATATGCTATAGTTCATATTGTTTGACTTATGTTTAACAAGCTTATGGAAAGCTTATTTAATTATTTGGAGCTTATTAGGGCTTGTATAAATTTCGGCACAATTAGAAAATAAAGAAAGATGTATTGTTTAGCTTATTTTATTTTGACATATATTTTGTTAGCTTATTTTCTAGCTTTTTGTAAAAGGACAAATGATAAACTTATTCGGCTCAATAAATAAGCTCGAATATAGTTTATTAAAGCTTAAAGCTACGTCCCACATACAAGACCCAACACTATGAGATTATTCTTGAGCTCATATGGTTTGGCTTAATATACTTGACTTATTGTGAGCTTATTGATAGCTTATCTTGAGGTCACGTATTTATTACTTAATATTTTGCTTATCGGATTTAATGGATAAGTAAAACTACATTTTCGGACGTAACGGGCCAAAGCCCAACATATATGCAAAACGCCAAAGCATAAAAGCTACGGTGTAGTTTATTGGATAAGTTCGTGAGTGACTTATTTAATATTGTACGATTTAGATGTTTTACGTTTAATTATTTTTAGACGTCGAACGTTACAATTAATAATGGATTTGATGACGAATAAATTGTAAATATGGAAAGTGATTTGAAAGTGGTATTAAATTAAAGTCTACGACTTTGGAAAACGTGTAAACACGAACGGGTCATGCCGAAATTTTGTAAAAATCTTTATACTTAGAAACTATTTGGAAAAACATAAATAACGAAATACTTCGATTAAACTACCTAACTGTTTGGAAATATTAAATGATAAATAACAAGTTACTTATGTATTAACAATAACAAATATAATATCTATATAAGTAATATAATATTATATATGTACGTTTCGTAAAACTCGATCACTAACGTTTTTAAATATATAACTAACGTTTGCTAAAAATGACAATGAACGTCAATCCCCAAAATAGTAAACGATAACCTTCCGAGTCTAAATCGAAACCCATATTCTTTTAGGTCATACCCGTGTACCGCCGTTCATTCCAAGTGACCATACTTTTGACGTATACTCTTTACCTTATCATCAAGGTGAGTTCATAGCCCCACTCTTTTACTCGTTTTGAATAAATGTTTTATAACTTGGGGTGAGAAACATTGCTTGTTTTTAAAACTGGACACAAGTACTTTGCGTGAGATTTTCCCTGTTTACTTGCTTGCCTAAGTAGCGATTAGACCAAAACTACTGCCTAACCCTTATCATGAACCGTCAATCTCTTGACTGGAAGACCGGTCGAAAGGAGCGCGAGTGTTATAAAAAGATCTATTGGAATAATTAATCCCTATCCGGGTGATAGCGCTCACAACCACACGGGGTGCCCCGATAAACGGGATATATACCATGTCGAAACTTAGAAGGTAGTCTTGGTCAGATACCCGTCGGGGGCTTGTTCAACCTAACAATGTACGCAATAAAACGTAATTAGCTCGGTGTCATGAGCTTAGTGCAACGTAAATGCTTTTTAATGGAAGTTAAATTTGTTATAAAACTGTCACCATACGTGTTTTTTATGGAAAATAAAAAACCTTGTGGTCACATCTATAATAACGTTTGAACTAAACCTATGAATTTCACCTCAACTTTATGTTGACCGTTTTAAGCATGTTTTTCTCAGGTGCTTAGCATGGATGCTGTTGATTGACTTATGTGGAGTCTATATGCCCGTACCGGTTTACCAGAGATTTATCTATGTTTTAAATACCGTTGTTGAACTTATTTAAGCTTCCGCATTTTTAACTTGAATCTTTTAAAATTTATTGAGGTAAAACTTATAATATTATTTATCAAATTTCCCCCTATGCAACGTGTTTATTTTCAAAACGTACCCTAAGGATCGTTCTTTATTCTTTGTAACTATTGAGATGATTCATCAAGTCTACGCCTCCGGTACACGTGTTTCGCCAGGCCCCGTCTTGGGGAGTATGACACAACATGCTTTCTTTCAATAATTGATACGTAAAATGATTTATGAAATGAAGATGATAATTATTCAAACGATCATTAATCTCGTCATTCAATCTATTACAAAATTGGAATATGGAACATGAAATCGAGATAATGATTTTATCTAGATCCAAACTGAAATATCCAATAAATGACCATAGATATTATTCCGAGGACTAACCATATATATCCATCCTCGGATTATTTACATGAAATCACGAAGTCGATTGTAAGACAACCAGATGTCCATCAAATTGGCAACACACACTTAGCAATGAAGAGTCTCATTTGAGATCTAAAGTGTTCAAATGATTGTGTTATTAGCTATGTCAAATTATACATGCTAAACTTAACACACTCTGAGTAGGATTGACGACTTATAAATTCATCATGAAACATCAATAATCTCCGCAACTTGATGAGCAAGACTTAGATGTCATTTCCGAAAACTCAAATTAAGAACTCGTGTAACTTGTATAAGCTTCTCCTAATAACCTAATGTCAACACCATCTCCCAAATAAAAAATAAAAAAATGATCCTTGCCCAAATTTGGCACTTCCACGGATCGATGGATCCTTCATCCTAAATTCATCTTCGGTTTAGGTAGATCCACCCTATAGAATTAGATTTAAACATCTTCCTCTTTTCAATCTCTTGCTTAAAAGTCTAACATAGATGTAACTAAACTTTAGTTAATCATCATATTTTCACAAAAGAAACACACAGAGAGACTGATGAGGTAAATAACCTTAATTGGATTTCTTTCATAAAAGACATGCAAATGTGTATTCTTTGAACACTCTTAATATAGAGTATTACACATTGTCACTTTTAAGCATACTCCTAGGTCCTAGATGACTCATTCTTTCTTATAGCTACAACAACTTGCTTGCTCTCTCATTCAACCTTAGAATTCCACACATCTTGATTAGGATTATGTAAACCGAAATTAAAGTACATTAGTTAGGTCATGGTAGGCCTTGTACGAAAAGACAATACAAATTTTATCTTTGCTACACTTCATTAGGAAAATAAAGGATTTCTATTTTGTCTAACATGAGAATGACTACTGGAGAATCTATTACACTAGAAATTCAATTTGACCTAACGGTTAAATTGCTTCCAAGAGTGAAGTTGGGTTCGTGGTATAACCTGTAAAAATGGTCGTGTTTAGCCTGAATTGAGCACCACTAGTGATAGTCTCGTATTCATTCTCTAATTTGACTAAATGACTCCTCATTAATAATGCCTATTGATAAGTCCTACATCGATAAACTTTGTATCTCATTAGGAGTGCACAAACTTAAAATAAAAAAGCCCAAGTAGATATTAGGTTTCTTCTTAGTCAATCTAGACTACTTGCATCTTATATATATGCTTTGAAGTTTCATGATGATACCGTGCTCTCATGTAATGCAATTATATGCTTTCATGTTTATCTTAATGCTCAATGTTTATTTGCTTAACTATTGAATGCATGTCTGTTGTAAAAGTGTTTTGCTTTTCTAGCAATTTAGATAAATATTCCTATTTTATCTAAATAACACAAGCACCTATAGTTCTAGAATGCTAACATGATTTTCTACATGATGATTGCATTTAAAATTATCACGTTTGTATCGTCAATTTACATGACTTACGAGTTTAATTGTGCACCACACAATGTTAAGTTAATGTATCCAATAAATAATTAAATTTCATATATGTCATACACATTAATCTTGTTGATAATTGAGTTGTCGTCGATTATTGTGTCGATGCATGCTTAGATAAACTTATATGCCTATGTATTATGCGTCTAGGTATATATTCTCACACTAGAATATTTTTTTTCACGTCCGTGTCACAAATCTAAAAAGTCAAAAGAGTCATCAAATGGTCTTATATCTCCTAGAGTCTTCACTCACACATTCCCTTAATCATCATCTCGCTTTCTTCCAAATGATCCACTCTTTTGCCAAGGGAAGGTTAGATATAAATCTAATACACCTGAAAGTAGGTTTGATAACTTAAATATTTCATTCGAAATATTCAAGTATCTTTAACTTGCGATCGCAAATGTTAAAGGTCATATCCGAAAATCCCTATTCAAGACTTTTAACAGCATAAGTTAAAACGCTTTCCTTTTCTCTTCGACGAAAACATTCTTTTCTCTTCGATGAAAGCATTCTTTCTCTTCGACAAAACATTCTTTCTCTTCGACGAAAACATTCTTTCTCTTCGACGAAAACACTCTTTATCTTTCGATCACACCTCTTCCTTCTCACTCAACCACACCTCTTCAAACATAGAGATGGCTAATCTCTTTCATCTACTATTTTTGCTACCACCTTTAAGACAACTGTATACCTCGTCGTGTGATTATTCAATGAACATTCGCAATGCTCGAGAAGAGCTACATAACTTTGTGAGTATAGTTTATTGTATGCTAACCACTATCCGTCTTGACATTGTCAAGCTCGTTGCCTCCATCTTTGTTTGTTTTCTTCTCTATTTATTTCTTTCTTTCACGGACGAAACACACCGAAGATACGTCACCATTTCCTTCGAGACAATGTCCAAACGGAAAATCTCCATCGATAAGGTTGCGTCTAAAGATAACATCGCCGACATTCTTTCTTTACCCCTTAAACGTGAATCGTTTAATTATCTTCGTCTTGGTTTAGGAATGATGGAACACATTCCGTAAATCGCTCTCTTCTTTTCTTCTTGTATCGATTCTAGTCCGTGTTCCATTCCGTGTCGTGACAACTTAACTACTTCATCCGAAGTACTTTAAGTATTTTTAATTAGCCACTCCTTTTCGAAAAATTCGTCAATTTCTCCAAACATCCCTCCTGTTGGCGATCCGGCGGCCCCCAGATCTATTCTGGCGGCCCCTAGATATATCTAGGACCGCCGACAACAGCTTGTAATACTATTCAATTTTTGTTCTTAACACTTCCTCTCTTCTGCTACGAGTTGACGTCTACTCCACACCCAAATCTATACCCAATATCTCTTTATTGAATCCAATGGGAATCCTCATTCCAAAATCATAAGCATCATTGCTTTTGTTTCAAGAGTCAAAGTGAATTTCATAACAAAATTGCGTCTCTCTTATCAAACACATTCTTACATTGATTGGACTTACAATCCATCACTTCACAAATTCATAGACGAAAATGGTCCTCACTCTAGCATACGTCTTGATATCAAATTTCATAGTCGTCTCGTTCTCACTCCTTAACGTCTACTTCTCTCTTATAGTTAGTCGTTTCACTTCTGATAGTCCTTTCTACTTCTAAAGTTTCTTATCACTTCTTAGCGTTCTTTTCACTTCTAATGAGTCTCTTCATCTCTAACGTTTCTTCTCACTTCTATACGTTTCTTCTCTATTTAATTGTCTTGGTTACTATGCGATTTCCTCCTTTTTCAATTGACAACTTAATTATTTTCATCATAATTATTTAGTAATTTGTGAAATGAACAATTCACTCCTCACAAACTTTCCACTTTTAGAAAGTGAAGAACATAACAGAAGTATTTAATCTTCAAGTGTTATTGTCACCACATTATTAAGTCCTGTTATTATTCCTATGAAAGAACTTCCATTTCATTTCCACATCTCACTTTGCTTTCATTCAACATTATCAAACCACAAAAAACACTAAAAAGCCTTTAAATTCCCAATCATCCACCTTTGTCTCGATAGGATCATATGCACATCAATTGTTAGTGCAAATGATATATCAATCTTTTCTATCAACCTCTCGTCAACACGTTCCTTCTTTAGTATCGCTCATCCTTTCCCACTTTTCGGCTCTATGGAATCATTTTCATTCACATCCAAGAGCACATCGTCTCCATCCTCGTCTTATTTTTCTTTATATTCTTTGAAGCTATATATCTAAATATATATATATTATATATTTATATATATCTATTATATATATATATATATATATAGTGCGTTGGTTTTTTTCGAACCAAATGAATGAACAGAAATGCGAGAGCACCTTTTTACTTCATAATGGATGTAATGTACTATATGACAATGCAAATGGCCATTTTGAAATCATGTAACATTTACTTGAATTAAAAATGTAATATAGGGGTAAAGTAGGAAAAAAAATTTTTAAAATTCTTCCAACAAAATAGCCCTCCGTTCCCCATCCCACTGATATATCCTCACTTTCCACTCTCTACCCCATTTACTAATTTTGTGTCAGACACGACCTAGAAACTGCCACCCTATATGTTCTATAGTCTCCTCTTTTCTTAATTACCTTCTTGAAAACAAAATCTATAAAAATTCATAACTCCAATTCAAACATCTCTTGACCAACGGTGCCACAATTGATCCCATTTTTTTTACCATCTCATTAACCTTAGATAAATAAACAACACAACTAGTGATCTCTTAACTTTAATTTTATCTTCATGCTCGATCGATTGATGGCCTTCATAACAAGGTTTGTTTTTTTATTTTTGTAGATTGTTTTCCGGTTATTACGATTTTATAAATCTCTTTGAAACCGTTTTAGAAATGAATTTAGTTTAATGTTTGAATTACAATTTATAATCGTCTTAAAATAAGTAGTTTCATTTCAGATCTACATTTAATCAGCCAAATATTAACTTTTAGATTTCTTGTATGGATGGATGGACCATTCTTTATCTTTTGCGAGCTCTTAGAAAATTAACACATTTGGGTTTCGTTCTATATGATAATATTTTAATTAAAACATGTGGTTAGAATTGTTCAATATTCTCCACCGCTTATGGCGCCGCGCTACGCACACTATTCGCGCTCTTTGAGTGTTGAATTCACATGTAAGAGGCGAAAAGTTTTTGTTAGTATTAATTCGTTATATTATATTGATGTTGCTTAGTGCAAGATAAAATAAATTGAACGTCATGTACATGTGAAATGCACAAATAGTTGGGTTTGAGAAAAAAAAATTGTTCATTGCTCTGTGCATTCAATTTTGTTTGTCTCGTCTATATGTTAATAAGCGTTGCACAGAATGAGACTAAATTTTGTGGATATCTTTGGATTTTATTATACCCTCTTTTTGATTTTTGTATTTGTTTTTAGAATGAACTGTTACCATGCAAGGACAAAAAATTATTAGCTATACATGTGGCATTACATACTTTTGTTAATCTTGTTTCTTTCTATGTATTTGTGTTTCTGAATTTAATGAGTTGTACAAATTCGAAAACAACATTCCCGGGGTGTTTGTTACATATATTTAAAATCATTATTTGTTTTAGAAAGGCAACATTTATAAACAACAAAAGAGAAAAAAAAACACAATAAAGAGATCACGTGAATTTATCTATAGTAGGAAACATATTTGTTTAAAACCTAATTTTTTTTTAAATTAATGTTGTAAGCCTAAATCGTATCTACATGTGAAAGATGATACAATATATTAAGTATTTTAATATCTAAATATAATTTAAATCAAGAAATTTCTTCATTCTCATATATAAATAAACCAATTGCACACACGAATAAACGCTACTATACATTGTCGTCGTTATGCCCAGATAACACAACTAGCTGTATTTGAAAATACAAGTAATTCAGTTAAGTTTGATCAGTGTAACACTTTTACTTTCAGTCAAGCATTTTGTTAAGGAGTATCTGCATTGTCAACTTTAACAAAAACTTTTCACTTTCAATAAGTTGGGGTGTTATGGTGAGGTGAAGGCTATGACGGCCCATATTTTCTTAGCGCAAAAACGCCTCACTTCCTTTATATGCCATCATGTATGGGAGGGCTGTATGCTTCTCGTGATCTCTTTCGTTTGTTGGCAATTCACTTGTTTTGATAATGGTTGATTGACATCTTTCCGGCCCGTTCTGCTCCATGCTAGTAGTGCGCAATCTATACTTACAGTTTATCTGATTTTCGTCCGCTTCTAGATCGGCTTTGTGCCTAGTCGCTAGCCTGGTGCGAGTCGTGTCTTTCATCCTGTGACAGATCAACTATCTCCCTTCATCTAGGCTTCGTCACCTCACTCTATACCAGATTTAACAAATAATTCCCCGCCATTCATCTCCCCTACTTCCCCTTCCATCTTCTACAGTCCACATCCGCCTTCTCGCCATTCGCCATATCTGCATTCTCCGTATACGGTATGAGTACTGTTGTACGTTTTTACTTTTTTTCCTGCCTTTTTGTGACGTCACGCGCTTATTCCAGCTGTTTTCATCGTCCCGAAAACTCGATTCTTGCTGTATCTCTAACGATCAACCACCGGCGAAAGGAAACATATAGGCTCGGTCAGGTGGTTTGGATCATCTAACGAAAACAAGGAAACGTAGATGTTTTTTTTAGTGTACATTGGCTATATTGTGAGGTAGGGGTGGTGTTCATCGGTTTGGTTTTCGGGTTTTTGAGTTGAATGGCTCAGGTCATCGGTTTGAAATTTTTTTAAGTCAAAACCAAAACCAAACCAAACCGATGATAAAAGGGGCAAATCCAAACCAAACACTAAATTAGAATTCGGTTTGATTTCAGTTAAAACCAAGAAAACCAAATTCAAATATACTTCTTTTTTTCTAAAAGGCATCAACAAAGACCAAAAAGTTCAAATAAGATTAACAAATCAAAAAATCTAAGAAGTGATGAAGTGAATCAAAACAAAACATAAGTTAATAAATCAAGAATCTTCGCAACCGACCAAAACTGAATACACAAAACAAAATAGAAATTTCTTCGACACTAAGTTTCATAATTCATTAATAGAAGTTTTTAGAAAGCTTGAAAATTCCATCTTCAAGTATCCAAATCGAGTTTAATTTAAAGACAAGATTTTAAGATTGTTAGTTAAAATGACGAGGGTAAATAGACACTAAACATATTATAATTTAAATTTGTTTCTATTAATTTAAAATAAAAGATACTACGGATATTTTTGGTTTTGATCTGGTTAAATTTTTTTATGAAACCATGAAAACCAAACCAAACAATGAATTAAATACTTCGGTTTGGTTTCAAACCAAACCATACAACAACTAAAGATTTCGGTTCGGTTATATTCGATTTCGGTTTGGTTTATTTTTCGGTTTATTTGGTGTTAAACAAACACTGAACACTTATATATAGTAAGGTATTTTTATGTGTTTAGTTAGGTGACAACCATTATGGTTAGAAACAGTGACGAAACCAGGAAAATAGCTTGTGGGGGGCAAAAATTTTTTTTTGACTATAGCAACAAAATGTAAAGAAAAAACTATGATCGAAATGATAAATCGAGTATTGAGATAAATGATTAATAAAGTTTTAAAGTGTTGAATGTTGGGTTTAAGTATGTGAGTGGTGGGAATTTGAGTTTTGAGTGGGGGCACTTTCGAAAAAAGGTCAAAACTAAAAAAAATTACAGTAAATTCTCAACTTTTTCGACGAGCCATGAGGGGCACCTGCCCCCATTGTTATACCATAAGTTCGTCCCTGGTTAGAAAGTAAAAGCAGTGTGATGTGTTGAAAAGTTAATCTGACAATTGAGGTTGAAGTGAACGAAAAGTGATCAGTATCCTAAGTAATTGTTTCAAATGATAGCTTTGAGAAAGACTTAACAAAATCGATCGTACAACTCCAAATGCTTTAAGACACTGTCAAAAACTTTTGTCTTTTTTTTAGACGACAAGTTAGTAGTTAGTGATTCGAGCCCACAGTGACATCCAATTGGGCAGTATGCAAGACTCGAACCTTCGCCTTAGGGGATAAAACATACTCCTTTTTTTTGCCCCAGAAGGAAAACCCCCACGTGGACACGAACTAGAGACTTTCTTCATGTGGTAACAACCTCCTAACCAGCTCTGTTAGATAGATGTTGGCAAAAAAACTTTTGTTAAACTCAGGTCAAAAATATTTGCCTTTGTTAAACTTTTGTTACACACGCATTCATTAAAGATGCTTTTGTTTGAGAAAAGCTTTATTGTATCAGAGAAGTTTATGTAGAAAACTATCAACCAAAGCTCTAAAACACAAATATTAATTCTGAACCCAACCAACCTCCCCACTAGTTCAGTTTATTACTTAAAATCAAAGCCAAAGATTGGAAATATCAGTTACAATACAAGAAAACTTAAGAAAACAATTACAGAATTTTAGGGTTTCTCTCAACTCAAACGATTACAGAAGATGAGAGAAAACACATAGTAAAACAAGATGAATTATGAGAGTGTGTGAGGTCCTCATGCCTTTTATAGCTCCAATAGATGGTCTTCCACTTTAAGCCCTTAAACCTTGCATAAAACTCCTCAAGCCTTGAACAATTTACAACTTCAGTCCTTAGTGAATAAGGCGGGAACACTTCTGGCACAATCTTTCTCTTATTTCTATTTCAGACCCATGTGTTTGAGTTCCAACACTCCCCCATAAGCTTTATACCTGAAACGCATTAAACAAAGCAAGACTAGAACAAAATTTGTTATGGTCAAAAATAGATAATCCCTTTGTGAAAAGATCTGCTATATTATCCTCAGTTTTAATTTTCCTTGGTTTAATAAATCTTGCAGAAATTTTTTTCCCTCAAAAAATATAAGTCAATTTCACGTGTTTACTCCTTTCATGCAAAACAGGATTTACAGATATTTGAATTGCAAAACTGCTATCACAGTTCATTTCTATAGGTAAACATGTATCAACCTGCAGATCTGTTAAGATCTTTTTAATCCACACAACTTCACAACGCACATTACACATTGCCATGTACTCAGCCTCAGTAGATGACCTTCAAACCGCAGCTTGTTTCTTGCTTTTCCAAGAAACAATACTATTTCCTAAAACATACTATATCTAGTAACATATCTTCTTGCTACTTTACACTTTGCCCAATCAACAAACACTCTGAGATTGGCATTTTTACTTTCTTTAAAAGTAATTCCCAATCCAGTTCTTTTTTTAAGTATCTAAGAACCCTAAAAGCAAGTCTCAAATGAGACTTCATTAGACTATGTATGACTTGACTTAATTAGTGAACTGCATATGATATATCAGGCCTTGTCATATTCAAGTATATTAACTTCCCCACTAACTTTTGATACTGTGCTATACCAGTTAAAGGTTCATCATCTCCAAACTTCGAAATGGCCTTTTTGTTTTTAGGATTAGCCTCTATTGGGGTACTAAAAGGCTTACAAGCTAACATTCCAAACTCAGAAAATAATTCAGTGCAATACTTTCTTTGAGTTAAGCATATTCCATTAGCCACGTCTAACACTTCAATTGCCAAAAAATATTTATGTTTTCATAAGTCCTTAATTAAAAACTTGGTACTCAAAAACTGTTTAAACTTTTTAATTTCTTCCAAATTATTTTCGGTCATAATTATATCATCAACACAAACAAGCAGAACCAAAATAACATCCTTATCATTTTTAACAAACAAAGAAAAATCATTCATACTCTGCACAAAACCACTATCACTTAAAACAGAAACCAATTTGTCATTTTATTTTCTTGGAGCTTGTTTTAACATATAAAGACTTAACTAATTTACAAACCCTTTTATCATTTTTATCAGAATATCCTTCAGGTAAATTCATATAGACATCTTCTTCTAAATCCCCATATAAGAATGCATTATTTATATCTAATTGATATAAACGCCATTTGTTGTTAACTGATATACTTAAAACACGTCTAATTGTGACAATTTTTACCACATGATAGAATGTCTCCTCATAGTCTATTCCTTCTCTATGGTTAAACCCCTTGGCAACCAATCTAGCAAAAAATCATTCTATTTCACCACTAGCTTTATATTTAACTCTAAAACCCCATTTACTACCAATAGCTTTTCTATTACGATGCAAATCAACAATCTCCCAAGTATTATTTCTATTAAGAGCTTCATTTCCTAGTTCATGGCATCAACCATTTACTATCTTTAATAGCTTCAAGATAAGTAGCAGGCTCATGTATCTTATTTAAACTAGTGGTAAAAACATAATTATCTAAACTCAGATTAACATAGTTAATAACCTTATCTATACCATACTTAACATTCTTATTTAGAACATAATCATTATATTTTGAAGGTAAAACTGGTTTTCTACTAGTCCTCCTAATTGTTTGACCTACTGCTGGTTCTGGTAACCACTCAAATAACTGACTAAAAGACTCAATGTCTTCACCCTCAGACTCATATTCATCATCATTTAAAGATGTACTTTGTATACCCTCAGAAACACTAGTTTCAGTTACATACTTTTCTTTGCTAGTATCCTTCTTACTAGATGTACTACTAGTGACATCTACACTGTCTGAATCAGAAACTGAAACTTTTGTTTTAAATTGTGTATTCTTTATTTCTGGCAGCACTATCTACAATGATGACTCTAGGTTCATGAGTACTCTTATTAGGTGCAGACTCATTATTAATGTCTTCACAGTCTCCCCCATCATCATAGGGTTCATTAGAGTCACGATTGCTATCAAATATGTTTAAGTTTGTTATTTCATTTTCTCAAACCCAAATTCTTTAGTGAAAGAACTATTCTTAAAAGGAAAAACTGTCTCATAAAACTTTACATCTCTGGAAAACAAAAACTTTCTTTAATCTAAACTGAAAAGTTTATGCCACTTTTTATCAAAAGCGTAACCAACAAAAACACACTTATCATTTCTGGACCCAGATTTACCAGACTTATTTAAAACAGTTGAAAAACACAAGCAGTCAAAAGTCTTTAAGTGAAGGAGACTAGGTTCAGATATATACACTAACTCATAAGGACTTTTACCAGACAACACAACAGTAGGTAACCTGTTAATCAAGTAGGTTGCAGTTAGAACAGATTGAGTCTACATGTTCAAAGGTAATCCCCCTAAAACATGAGGGCACTAGCAATATTTAAAAGATGCATATGCTTTCTTTCTGCTACCCCATTATGGTGTGGAGTATATAGACAAGTAGTTTGATGAAAAATTCCATTAGTCTTCACAAAATTTTCAAACTTTTTATATACAAACTATGTACCATTATCACTTCTGAAAACCTTAACATTTTTCTCAAACTGATTTATTTATTAGATTTGTAAAGTCAACAATGTGATCAAAAACTTCAATTTTACTTTTCATTAAGAAAACCCAAACTGCCCTTGTGTAATCATCCACAACAGTAAGAAAGAATCTATAACCTTCTCTACTAGTTACCTTATATGGTCCCAAAACATCTAAATGAACAGGTTCACCTAAACTTTTAGACTTATGTTCACTAATTTGAATTGGCTCTCTAGACAGTTTGGCTTTATGACAAACATCGTGTTAATACAAATAATGCCTAAAAACGTTATTTATATTTTTCGACTCCTCTACGTTTTGAAGATGACAAAATGTAAAAACATTAACGATAAAAATAAACGTTTACACGTTATTAATCGTAAATTTCTATTTCGACGTAAATCACTTAAGGTATGGATAAACAAATCATTAAACATGATTAGTGATCAAGAAAATAATTTTTCTTCTTAATCATCACATTTCTACAAAATATACAAAATAGTTTTATTAGTAAAAATAATGTTTATTTAAAAACAAAAGTTTAAATTCAGTTTTTCCCTCTAAAACTGAAATCAACATACCAGGATCAATTTTCTCCACTAAAAGACAATAAAAGGGAGCTCCAGTCTAGTGGCGGCCCCCTTAGTGGCTAGGTGGCCCCCAGATATATATGGGACCGTCAGGACTGCCACCAGGGAACGTTGGATTTTCCTGTCTATAAATACTGCACTCCTTTCTGCAGAAAATTATTCCTCTTTGCACAGATTTTTCAAATTCCTATCTCTCACTAAAACCTTCTTTCTCTCTCTAAATATCTTGACCACTAACATAGTTTAATCTTGTTTTAAGTGATTAAATCTCATCTTCTACCTTCTTCCTTCTTTTATTAAGTGCAAGAGAAGAACACTCGTATTTTCTAAGAAACAAAGTGTTATAGATTAGTGATTTCTCCTCTCTTCTTCTAAGATCTAAATCTCTATTTTGATTATCTTATGTGATTATGTAAATCGGATAGTGTATAAATCCGATAGTGTATATCTTGTGATTGGGTAATGTTTGTGAAGTGGTAGATTGGTTCTAGCTAAGATTAGGACTCCACATTTAGCTTAGTATCAGAAAACAACGTAAGCGACGTGTAAACGGTTTTCTCTACCTAAAGGGAGCTTGTTAACATAGTAAAATATCAAGTCGGATACTCAGGGAGTGGAGTAGGGTAAAGAGGAGCTTCGTAGCCTAACCACTATAAATCTTGGTGTCTTGGTTTGATCGTTTCTTACCTTATCTCTTTATATTGTTTGTGTTTTTCATTGATTGCTTGTGTCGCTATTATAACTAGATAGTTATCTTGATTGGTTCATATTGTTGATTGATTGAACATATACTTGAATCTAACAATTTTAGAAGTAAAATATTAAAACACCAATTAACCGGTAAACTATTCACCCCCCCTTCTAGTTTCCACACATCACAGGGCCTTGAACTAGTATTAGTAAGATCCTTAATTTTGTTACTATTATTAGTTTTTTACCTTCATCAAAAAAATAAATACCTCCTTTCCCACTACCAGTCCCCTTCAAATTTTTTTGAGTTAAATCCTGAATTTTACACATAGAATCAGTAAAACTGACAACAAATTTATTATCCTTAGATAAATTGTGAACAGACAACAAACTGACCTTGTATCCAGGAACTACCAACACATCTTTAACAATCAAATTATTTCTGATTTTATAATTTCTATATTGCTTAACTTGTTCAACAGTCTCATTGGGAAGTGCAACAGTTAAGTTTAAATGAGTAACATCAATTATGTCATAAAGAAAAGTGGCACAAAAGGTGATGTGTTGACTAGCTCCTGAATTAATAATTTATCCAATTTAAGTACTATATGTACTTATATTAGAGTTAAAAGTGAAAAATGTACAAGAGAGAAAACTTATAACATAATTAGAAACCATGAATGTACCTGTAATACTAGCATGAGACTTGCTAGCATTATCTGCTTCACTCAACAAAGACATTAACCTCTGATATTGATCACTAATAAAAGTATGAGCAATACTCTTACTATTATTAGACTTATTATCATCAATACGCACATTGTTCACATTATTTTGATTCACATTTCCTTTTTTTAAAACTAGGTGGATAATCCACCAAATCAAAGCATCTATCAATAGTGTGTCTAGTCATATTACAGTGTTTTCAAACTAACTTTGACACCCTGCCAAACTTTCTATTGTTGTTATTATTAGTATTATTCTATTAGAATTCCAATTATTGTTGATGGGCCTAGCTGCAAAGGCAGAAGGTCTAGCTTTCACATTTTTAGATGAGGAATAACTATTTTTGTGATACTCATATCTAGACAATGTAGCAAAAGCATATTTAACATCATGTATAGGTTCAGTAGTAAGAATAATACTTCTAACAGAATTAAACACATCATCAAGTCTCATCAAGAACTGCATCAACCTGAGAAGTTGTGCATGTTCCTTAAGTTTGGGACTACCTTCACAAGTGCGAGCATGCAGATCAACCAGGGAGTCAAATCGCCTCTGTTAATAAAAATAATGCCTAAAAACGTTATTTATATTTTTTGACTCCTCTACGTTTTAAAGATGACAAATTGTAAAAACGTCTACGATAAAAATAAACATTTACGTGTTATTAATCATAAATTCCCATTTCAACATAAATCACTTAAGGTGTGAATAAAAAGATCATTAAACATGATTAGTGATCAAGAAAATATTTTTTCTTAACCATTACATTTCTACAAAAGTATTTTTACAAAAATAAAAATATACGAAACATTTTTATTTATAAAATAAATGTTTTATTTAATTATAAAAATTTGAAACTTGTTTTCCCCCCAAAACAGAAGGTTTTATACCAGTTTCAACCTTCCTCATAAAAAAGACAAAAATAGGAGTGGCTACCTAGGGGCGGCCCCCTGATAGGCTGGACGGCCCCCAGATATATCTGGGACCATCGAGACCGCCCACAAGAGAGGTTACCCAGTCTTGGCTATAAATACTGCAATATTCCCTGCAGTTTTTTAGACCTCTTAGCACGAATTTTTTAGATCTATTTCTCTCTCTAAAACCTTCTTCCTCTCTCTAAATCTCTTGATCATTAACATTGTTTAATCTTGTTTCAAGTGATCAAATCTCATCTTCTACCTTCTTCTTCCTTCCTCTATCAAGTGCAAGAGAAGAAAAGTCGTATTCGCCAAGAAACGAAGTGTTATAGATGAGTGATTTCTTCTATCTTCTTCTAAGATCCAAACCTCTATTTTTTTAATATTGTGTTTGCGTGTAAAATCGGATAGTGTATAAATCCGATTATGTTGATCGTGTGTCGGTTAGTATTTTAGTCCTTAAAATACATTGGTAAAGTGGTAGATTGGTTCTAGCTAAGATTAAGACTTGACATTTAACTTAGTGTCAGAAAACAACGTAAGCGATGTGTAAACGGTTTTTTCCGCCTAAAGGGAGCTTGTTGACATAGTGAAATCTTGAGTCGGATACTCGGAGAGTAGAGTAGGGCGAAGAGGAGCTTCATAGCCGAACCACTATAAATCTTGGTGTCTTGGTTTGATCGTTCTATCCTTTACTCTCTTTATATTGTTTACGTTTCTTATTTATTGTTAGTATTATGATTGGGATTAGTTAGATATATTCTTGGTTAAAATTGTTGATTGATTGAACATATACTCGAATCTAACAATTTTAGAAGCAAAATTTTAATACGCAAATTAACCGGTAAACTATTCAACCCCCCTTTTAGTTTCCACAGCCTCCACAAAGAATTGCACTCATGATAATACTCAGACAAAGACATTCTATATTGAGTTAAAGTATATATTTTATGATGCAGATTATTGATCACAAAACCATCCTATTTATCATATGTTTCTTTTAACTCATCTCAAACATTTTTTGCATTTTTACAAAACACTCGACCTTTATACCGATCATGACACACAGCCCAATAGCCAAGACAAAACCACAACATTACATCTATCACGTTGTTCTTGTAAAGGTCCATTATTAACATCTCTAACACATTTATCAGTGATAAAGCCACTTTTATTTATAGTATGTAAAGCCAACTACACAGTAGCTGACTAGACTTTGTAATTCTCAGTACCTTCAAGTTTTAAGGTAATCAGCTCAGAACTAATGTCTTGAGGGTGTAAATAAAGAGGGTCATATATATCAAGTTTTAATTCACTACTACATCCCTCTTGACCCTTACCCTAATCAACAGGTGGCTTATTAACATCAACCATAATGACAAAATCAGAAAACAACTAACAATCAACATAAATAACAAAAAACCAAAACAAGAACACAGAATTAACCACCTTATTTCTCCTTTAATCAAAATTAACCTCCAATCACAAATCCAATAATAACCAAATCCCTTAAACTATCCCTTTGCCAAAAACTACAAAACCTAAACAAAAAACCTAAAGAAAGGGAGTGAGGGGTGTTATAGTGCACGCAAGCTTCTAAAGAACACCATACAATTAATAACATGATTAAGAAGATCCATAAACCCAATAGCACAGCGGGAGAAAAATAACTAAAAATACCAAAACAGTAGTTTAGTACTCAAAAAATTTAGAAAATAAGGCCCTGTCTCTCCGTCTTATCACTCTAACTCCACTCTTATGATCAAGATTGGTTGAAACCGTAATTTTTTATTTTTAGGGTTTTAACACAAAATTGCAAGAGAGATGCAATTAAGACCAATTAGAACACAATTTAACAAGAATCAAACACTTTTAACCTGAATTAGGATTTGATATAATAAAACCTAATTCTTTAACCAAACCGTGATTAATATGCAATTAATCACAATACGAGCTCTAATAGAGCTAATAACACCAGGATCAAGAAAAATCCCCAAATAAGAGAAACCTTTAGTTTGAAAAAGTTCAATTGATGCTTAGATATGATAGATCTAAGTCTAAAATAACCAATTTAACAATTAATAAACCAATATCTATACTTGTAGATCAAAACCCCCAAAAAATAGACAAACCTTAATTTTCAAGATTAATTAAAAAAACATTTTAAATCTTCGGTATAGAGCAACTGGCTCTGATACCAATGTAGAAAACTATCAACCAAAGCTCTAAAATACACAATATTAATTCTGAACCCAACCAACCTCCCCACTGGTTCAATCAAAGCCAAAGATTGGCAATATCAGTTACAATACAAGAAAACTTAAGAAAACAATTATAGAATTTTAGGGGTTCTTTCAACTCAAACGACTATAGAAGATGAGATAAAATACATAGTAAAACAAGATGAATTATGAGAGTGTGTGAGGTCCTCATAACCTTATAGCTCTAATAGATGGTCTTGCACTTTAGTCCCTTAAACCTTGCATAAAACTCCTCAAGCCTTGAACAATTTACAACTTTAGTCCTCAGTGAATAAGGCGGGAACACTTCTGGCACAATCTTTCTCTTATTGCTATTTCAGACCTATGTGTTTGAGGAAAAGCTTATCTTCCAACATTATAATTAATTGTTTAAAAAAGGAAATCGATTGAAAATAGGATATGAGAAAAAAAAATTCATTATCATACATATAGGTATTGTGAAGGCTCTAAGACCGACCGTAATGGCTCGGTCGAACACTCGGTCGACCAACATAAAGAGTGCATCTACCCCACTACACCCTTCTTACTCAACGCGTCCAACATGCTATTTTGCAAGAACTCAGTCAAAAATAAGATCGTATCGTGTGAGGTATATGTGTGTGTGTGGTGTTTTTACTAAATAATCAAGTAAGCTATATTTTTATGATGTCCTCGATCTCTTTATTACGTTAAATTAGTCATGAAATTGTTGTAGAAAAAAAATGTGATGCGATCACATTACATCTATGATCTAACATGAGGTTAGAGTGAAGTTTAAATAAGTAGTTTGCTTAAACACTCCTTGATTCACAAAACAAAACACACGTGTGATAAACTTAAAGGGGGTTTTGAATTCGGAAAGAATATTTTTTTAATTATAGGTTGCATTAAAACCACAAATTTATACTCATATTTGTATAATCTGATTTTTTATCTTTTTTTTTATTTTAGAAGTCGCTGATATTAAGTTGTTTACTTAAAGGATGTTAATGTTAGTTTATTTAGTGCGTTTATTATTACTATTTTTTGTTAATTCATATAAGTTTGTAAGGTTGATAGATAAGCAGCAACACATTCACCCCTCATTTGCAAAAAGTTTAAACTGTTTGACCAACTTTAGCTACGTTTAAAGGTGTTAGTAGTAAGCTGACGAGCCTATGTGTAAATTGAACGCTCTTTTTTGCAGTTATGAGTATCTATGACTTTATTCGCATGCCTTCTTTGGATGGGACCACGATAAGAGAGGAGCCACATGATCTAGGTACTTCTCTTTTGGATCGAGTTGTTGATCATACCACGACACCTGCTCCATTAGGAACAGTTATCCCTAAGACTACTTCGGAGGAGACTATTGTTACCCGACCTGATCGTAAGGTGGTTATAAAGGCTAAGAACGCGGCCAAGCAAAAAGCTTCTACTCGGTCGGAGGTATCTACCAATGCAACCAAAAGGACCAAAGTAGGCAGGAAGGGCTTTGGAGCATGATCAAATGGGCAGGTAGCTGGCAATGGGGTTGAGCAAGTTAATGATGGTACTCTTGATGATGATGATTGAGGTGATGATACAGAGTCTGCTGCGGATGATTTTGAGCACCCCGACGATGTCAACAAAGGTAAGTATATAAATGTTATCCCTCTTTAAACTTTTGATCCGAGCATTGGACTAGACGTGACTTATCCTTCGATTCTTCTTCTAGATAAGGAATATTCACCTCATGTTAAGTCTTTTGAGGGTCTGAAGAGGATGACTAGAGCAAGTTCTCAAGCATCTCAAGGTAAACTTGTTTTCTCTTGTTATCTTTTCCTTTTAACTATTCTAAGTTTCTATCTTATATTTTCTTACTTCTTTATATAGGTACCAATGGAGATATCCATCATCGTGCTCAGGAAGATGTTCAGGCTCTTGATATTAGCGAAGACGTGCATGTCTCATATGTTACCTATCTAGGTACCCAACCTCGAGATTTCCTTGCTCGTGAGGCAAACAATGTGAATGATCCGAACCATGATTTTAAGGATGCCGAGTTTGGTGGGGATGATGGCTATGATGCATGTGATGGAAACTTTGTCAATAGCTATTATTATAAGGATCAAGTTAGAGATACTATTAGGGATGAGTTTGAGAGAGAGCTTCTTCCTCCTGATCCTGGTACTTACTATATGTCATATCCTTATGATGAAGGTTCGAGTGACTACCCTCCTCCATACACTAAAGAGGAATAGGAGGGAGTTCATGCCATGAATTTTAGTCTTTTAAGCAAAGAATTTTTCAAAGACCTAAAGTTTGTAGGACTGCCATTGAGCGATTTCCGAGCTTCATCGGATAGGGTCACTTTCTCATGAGGAGTTGACTGGTCGGATAAGTGTGTTGCAATTTCAATTGATTTATCAGGGGAACGAGTTGAATGCCCAATATAACCATTCCATAAGTGAAGTTGAACATCTTTCAAAGCTATATGCTTAGCAAACACTTACTATTAAGCAACAAATTAATGATCTCAGGGAACAAATTAAATTTACCATTCGTGCCAATAGATAGGTAGCTTGGATGGCCTCTGAACTAAGTGCTCTTGAGGCTAAGTACCAAGTAGCTAATAAACAGCTTTGTAGCCGGGGCAATACATAGAAAGTTTAAGGCTGAGAGGGACGCCATTGTAGCAGGAAAAACAAAGGTTGATGAAGAGCTTTTGAAGTACCAACTTTTTGAACAAGAGTCTGAAACCCATTTGTGTAACGACATCATTGTTAATCATGAGAGAAAAGCTGAGGAGAACCAAAGTAGCATAACCTCCTTTTTTCAATCAGAATTTGAGGCGCTCGTTCTGAGGTTCCTTAAGAGTGGTGAGTTTAACCAAGCATTTAGAGGCGTGATATCTTTGGCTACTAGTGTCGGCGTTGAGTGAGGGTTGCATATGGGTCATACAGATACATAGTTCTAAGAGATATCTCAAAGGGTTGATGATTTCATTCCTAACGCTTAGAAGAAGGTTGATGATGTTGTGGTTGCTTTTCCTACTAGAATGTTCCTTTTTTTGGCAAAGTATCTTAGAGTTCCAAGAGTTCTCTACTAGACCTTGCTTAGCTTGAGCCTGACCTGTTAGTTCCTCCCTTCAGGACATCATCTGCTACTCCTTCTACTAGAACCTTTGGCCATACTAGTACTCCAGAGAAGTTTAAAAGGAAGAAACCACCTGGATCAAGAGCTTCTTCAATAGTTTGAGTTAGCTTTTTGTTTGTAGTTGGTTTAATTTATTTATGTTGCATGCCTTGTGTTTTGGGCCTAAAGTACTTTCAAAGTAACTTCGTATTTTGAATGTGAGTGTAACTTTATCAGTTTTTCATCGGATATATGATGAACATTTATGCATTTAATGTTATGTTATTCATTTCTTAAATGTATGTTTATTTATTTTATGATGTATTGCTACAACACTTTGTATTAATGCACCATATCATATATTAATGTAATGTTTACTTGTCACTTACCAGACTGCCGCCTGAGCTGCACGCACTAGACCAGTGTCTGGGCCTCTCCTACCAGAGTAGAGTATGGGCTATGCCTTTTAGACCAGCGGCTGAGCTATACAAAATATTGCTTATGTTTTGTAAAGTTTAACATACCCATATGTACCTGTGATAATGTTTAAACCTAACACATAAATCAATATATTTGTGTTCCCATTTCCTATCGATAGTTTATGCTCATATGTATTTCAATGCAACATTTGAATCAATATTCTCATGCTGCTTTCTCTATCCGGTGTAGCTATTCACCGGAGAGAAATTATTACACATGAAAGGGAAAGGTGTTTGTTCTCGGCCCTTTTGCTGCGGAGTCAATTAACAAAGGTTGCTCAGCCTAACCACCGATGGTATCAGTTTCACCATGGGGGATAAATTAGTAGGAGTTACCATATTCGTACGGAGGTAACGAGCCATCCGTCGTTATGTAGTCATACTACGATACAAAATTTTAAACATATAGACTTAAAAGAAAATATGGGGAAAATTTTATTTCATTCATATCATGCCGGAAGAAACAATACATGACTAATATCTAAGGTTACCCCCGGAGCAAGTCTATACTTTGAAAATTGCTTCTTCGATGAGGATACATAGTAGTAGTAAAAGTAATCCGGTGATTTACATGTAGCACTTTGGAGGTTACAAGCATGCCAGGTCTTGGGTATCTCTTCTCATTCCATGCTACTTAGCTTATAGGCTCCATTTTGGAATGATTAAATGACTTTGTAAGGTCCTTCCCAAGTAGGTCCAAGCTTACTGGTGGTTGCACCTGTTGCACGTGCACCGTATAGATTGGCACCGTCTGAGATGAAAGAGTTGTCAGTACAATTGCAAGAGCTGCTGGAGAAAAGATTTATTCGTCCGAGTTCATCACCGTGGGGAGCACTAGCGTTGTTTGTGAAAAAGAAAGATGGATCTTTTAGGTTGTGTATAGATTATCGTGAATTGAACAAGTTGACTGTCAAGAATCATTATCCTCTTCTAAGAATTGATGATTTGTTTGACCAACTGCAAGGTTTGAGCGTATATTCTAAGATCGATTTGTGATCAGGATATCACCAGTTACGCATTAAAGCAGAAGACATTCCGATTACTGCATTTTGAAATTGGTATGGTCAATTTGAGTTCTAAGTAATGCCATTTGGATTAACTAATACGCCTGCTGTGTTTAAGGACTTGATGAACTAAGTATGCAAGCCATATCTTGATAAGTTCGTCATAGCGTTCATCGATGATATTTTGGTTTATTCCAAGGATGAAGAAGAGCATGAGAAGCATTTGAAGATTGTTTTGAAGTTGCTTAAAAAAGAGAGATTGTACGCCAAGTTTTCAAAGTGTGATTTTTGTCTAGATTCAGTACAATTTCTGGGTCATGTGATTGATCGCAGTTGTGTTCATGTTGATCCTGCCAAGATCGAAGCTATTAAGAGTTGGGTTGCACCGACGACGCCAACGGAGGTGAGACAATTTCTTAGATTGGCGGGCTATTATTGAAGATTTATTAAAGGGTTTTCTTTGATTTCTAAGCCACTGACTAAGTTGACTCAGAAAAATAAGAAGTACGAATGGGGAAGTGAAGGAGAAGAAGCTTTTCAAACGTTGAAGCAGAAGTTGTGTAGTGCACCAATCTTAGTGTTGCCTGAGGGAACATAAGATTTCGTGGTGTATTGTGACGCATCTCTTAAGGGTTATAGAGCCGTGTTGATGCAAAGAGAAGAGGTGATAGCGTATGCTTCTAGACAATTGAAGGACCATGAAGAAAATTACACTACTCGCGATTTGGAGTTAGGAGCCGTTATTTTTGCTCTTAAATTGTGGAGACATTATTTGTATGGAATGAAATGTGTGGTTTTCATCGATCACAAGAGCCTACAATATATCCTGAATCAAAAAGAGTTGAACTTGAGACAACAAAGGTGGATTGAGTTGCTGAGTGATTATGATTATGAGATACTGTATCATCCTGGAAAAGCGAATGTCGTGGCTGACACCTTAAGTCGTA